>JAHDVE020008443.1:0-36242 GCA_022606495.2 Halesus radiatus | reverse complement strand
TAAGCGGAAGATGTTGCTTGTGTCGTGATGGAGGACTGGAGGGCTGCTGAGGAATTGAAACCTGGGTGAGACCCAGCCGCGGTGCCAACTTACCCACTGACCGGTCATCTGTTGTATATCAATGATATGTATAATTTAGTAGGTGTCTTTGTTTCTCCGGGATATTTCTCTGTTTAACTTTACTGGGATTCCTCGGGCACTGTCAAATTACGCTGTTGTATGTTTAGGACTCATTTTAAAAGTGCATTGCCCTTGTGATATGGTGGAAATCTCTGACCATTGATGACAAATGTTGGCCACCTTCGTTTCACTTGGTGAGTAATTATTAACTGCTCATGCAGCAACAGCAACTCTGGACGGATTCCATTAGAAAATAAATACCACATTTTAATATATATTTATATAAATATCATGATATTTTCGAAAGCTAGGTCCATGCGACACATCCTCCGGGTGTATTTAACATCTTTTGCAACGGGTACCCCTTTATCAAAGTCCTTCTGTGACGGGATGTGAATGATAAAATAATAAAAAGGGTTTCAGTAGAAACGAATCACATTAGGGAAATTGGAAAATGCCATATATTATGTAGGTGCACCTCGCAATGGCACCTTTATTACCCTATCTCTACTTGGACGACGCAGACATTGCTGTATTTTATCAAAGGGAGGCGCTTTGGATCAAAGGAAATATTGTACCATAGGGAGTAAAGGGCAAACAAGGAAATCTTAATTTGGTCCGGTGGGAAATTACTAAAGAAAACATCCCTTAAACTTACAAACAAGTTCAAACAATATCAATTAATATTAATAACGGTATTTCCGTTATTAATATTAATTGAGAATTATTTTTTCTGCAAAAATTCTGCAAGAGTTCTGGCATCGTGAAATTTACTCAATCAATTATATCTAAAATTTTAGGGCAACGTAACTATTTGCAGCTCCCAACGTGCTATGGAGCTTAGAAATAGATATCTATTTGATTGTCAAATAAAGACATCGTTTTTTCATAATTTTCAATATTTAATTACCAGTCGCGAAACTATACGGTTCTTTTAAAACTTCTCCATAATCTTTAATTCCTATGTTTCTCCTTTAAGTACCAAAAGTCAAAGCTATTTCAAACAACGTATCGCTTCTGCATAGTTCTCTTTAACAGTGCGATACTGAAAGGTCTTTCACAGAGAAACGAAGCGTAAATACAGTGGAACCCCGTTTTACGAGCATAATTCGTTCCGGAAATGTGTTCATAATCAAAACACTCGTATATCAAAGCAAATTACCCACTACGAAATAATGGAAACTAGGATGCTTCGTTCCTAAATTTTAAATTCTTTTAAAAATGATTCATATGCAGAATATATAATACACAATGTACTTTTTAATATTGTTTATTATTAAAATTTATTTTAAAGAATTAGTTGTTATTGTGTTTAATTCTTAGAACGCATTTTTTTTTAAATTTAAATAAAATAAATTTAATGTTATTATTAAGTTTTGCGAGTATTTGAGTTTTATTTTACTTTATTATTAGAATAAATAGAGATCAACAAACGAACTAACGATCCTAATGTAACATTAGTAAATAAAAATAAGAAAAATTATCTATTCAGCACTTTTTAGTATTTTCACAAAATCAAAACAATATAATCGACCCCGAAACAACTGTCACAATAATAAAAATAAACTAAAATACACGCAGAACTTATTAATAACACTATTAAATTTAATTTCTTTAAATTTAAAATATATATATGGTATATATACATAATTATAAAGTGCCGACATACCTGTAAATCGAATTTTTAAAATGTTCACTAGCGAAAACACTTTTGCCTCCCGTTGATGATTTCACGGGAATGTGATTCAACTGCTCAGGTAGTGCTTTTAATATTTAGTACAGTTTCCAACATTTTACAGATAAATTGCCAATATATAAAGAAATCGCTCGTTTATCAAGTAAAAATTTAATTTTTAAATTGCTCGTCTTGCGAAACACTCGTAAACCAAGTTACTCGCTCTCCGAGGTTCCACCGTATTTTCCTGTATTGAATTCGTAAATACGAGCTTCCCGGGATTCTGAACCCATGACCCCTTAGTCAATAACTTCGCCGCTCTACCACAGAGGTCACTTATATTAATAAGATGTAATTACAATAAATAACTATAATTTAAACTTTTCCCAGTAATAACTTTAGTTCTTGAAGTTTCCTCTGGAAGTTAGCCGAGCAGAATGAAGATGTCGCCTTGTTTGTAAAGACGAAGTTTCAAACAGTAATTGAAGTAAGGCCGCAGCTTAATAATCCCGCTTCGAGTTTTAAAGGAAATTTAATTAGGGACAAAATGAAATCAACTAATCTGAAAAATGGCAAATTAGCTTATAAGACGTTCTAAATTATGATAACTGTTTAAAAAGATTGGTCTTAAAACAGGATAAAACTGATGTAATAGATCAGAGGAATAATATTCTATGTAATAGAATTAATACAATTAATATTCGACCGGTCAGTGGTTGAGTTGGCATCGCGTTTGGGTCTCACCCAGGCGTCGTGAGTTCAATTCCTCGACTGGCCAAGTCATTTTACATTTTCCGCTTACTGTGATGGTAGTAGGAGATTTTCAAATATTGTCAGGTTATTCGTAACCAGGGAATATTTGTCTTTCTTTTAAAAAAATAAAAACATGCAATTGAAAATGGTTACGAAATATTTTTTTTGAAGTAATTTTTTGTACCATCGGAAAGCTTTAGGTCTGGATTTTAAAACATTTTCGGTTCTAATCATATCAGAGAAAACCTCATATCCTAAGAAGGATTCCATTTTGCATCGGTGCTCTATTGAGCCAATAAAAATAATACAATATTTGAGAGATGCTTCGATATTTCTCTCTTGGGGTAAATGTTTAATTTATTTTATTAATGAAATCATATTTTTTACTGTGTAGACAAAACAAAGAAACTCAGCTTGAATTAATTATCGCAATGAGAAACACGAAACAAAAATAAGAAAAGAAAAAAGGAGACGACCAGAAGAAACTAATCTTGTTATCCTATCTCCTTTTCGGTTTCTGGAAAACATAGAAATAACTGGGACACGAGAAAATAACGATAATTTTAAGGCAATCACGGTTTCATTGATTTTCTAATGTTTCTAGAGTTCTTGTGTTTTCTTCATATATAATCTTTTGAATCAGCGGTTGTCAGGTGGCCCGTAGGTAGGTACTGGTAGGTAGCTACATAGCCCTCCCACAGTGACAATGATTTTAATATCCTTATCTCGGCTTCAGGTGTTCTTAACCGCCCTACCCATACGAACGTACGTGATACGACCGCTATATTATCGCCCGAACGCAACAAGCCGTATCCCGTAAGTTCAAGTCCAAAATAGCTATACCCAAAACCCACAAAACATTTGTATACGTCAAGTTTGCTCCTGCGTCATCTCGTTTAGTATTTCGAGGTCAGCCGAAGCTCATGGATATGTTCGGGTATTTTAGTCTCTCCCATACAAGTTACGTCACTAGTCACACGAATTGTTATTGCGAAATCTAATGGAAAAAAAACGATGTACCTACTTTTTGAATAACAACCCAAAGGACGGGCAGTTAAATAGCATTTCTCCATGTATGAAGATTTAGAGTGTTTAAACTAACATTGTGAACTACAAGTAGTCGTAGTTCGTATTTTTTTTTAAATATATTGTAAAGAATTCATCCCAGTTGCGTATTAAATAATTATTACCCTTATGAAATTCTCCATTGCTGTCGGAATGACGGTTTGTTTTAATTGTTAGAGATAGTGACGGATCAAAGTAAGAGAAATAACGTTATAAATTATAGAAATAAATAAAAATGTTAGAAATAAATTATACACTAATGTACCCACGCTTGAATTTAAAATGCTAGATAGATAACGAGGTATTACTGTATGCAGACCAGTGATTCCCAAAGTGGGCGATATCGCGCCCCTTTTTTTACAGTAACTCCACACAGGAGGTTCTAAGGGGAATAATTTCCCTCAAGGCCCATATCATCTTTGGGGATGCGGGGCGCTGTAAAGATCCTGGAAAGCGGGGGTGGCATCTGGGGTAGCAGAGGGCCGTTGAAGGGCAGTAATGTGGGTGGCGAGGGTAATAAGAAGGCGTTGAACAAATTCGGATGGCGAACATATTTTTTTCTATATTTACCATTACGAGAAAGTAGATTTTAGCAAATGCAATTTATAATGTTTGTAAATTTAAATAAACAACTTTAAAATTTCAGTAAGATATAAGAAGATACATGTATATGGTATGAAAAACGGAAAACGACTCCACTGGTTTCCCATTATAACACAACGCAAAATAGACACACTTTGCTTTCGAATCCATGTGATTTCCATTCATCCACCAAGGTACATCATTCTCTCATTAATTGTACAAGCATCACGTCTCTGGAACGAACTGCCCTCTGACCTACGGAATGCTCACTCAAAGCCCATTTTCAAGGAGAACGCTGCAATGTTATTATACCATGTTTATTTTCCCACTAAGGGTTGGTTAGTAGAAATCGCCACTGAGCAATAAACCCGCCCATAAAAAAATTATAGATCTAGTGAGATGAGTGGCTAATGATTTTGATTTTTTAAATTTACGAATAAACAAATAAAATTAAATATTGTATTATGAATAAATAAATAAGATTAAATATTATGCATAATAAATACGTAGTGTTTTTTTTAATGGAGAGTAATTACATAATAAAAAAATACAAGGTGTGTTGAAACATTTGCAATTTTTTTTTTATATGAATACCCCACAAGAGTCGTAACTGCTCCCAACCATCTGGAGCCAGTGAGACTATGGCATCCCCAACTGGGGAATGTTGTGAGGCTCAAGGTATTGGGGAGGAGAAGGAGAAGGGGAAGAGGAAAATGGGGAAATACCTGGCTATTCAGATCTGGTCACCAAACACGGCTAAAGGCTATTTCAAGCAACGTTTCAATTCCGAATGGTGGTCTTTCAACAGGGCGATACTGAGAGTATCTTCCACTCTGGAACGTGAGCAAATATACTATATATTATTTTTAAATGAATTAATTGTGAAACAGCACAAATTAATAAAATACAATTTACTTGCGCACGCCGGGATTTGAATCCGCGACTTTCGGATTTGTAGTCGAGAGCCTTACCCCTCGACCATGGAGGCCGTCGAAATTACTACTCAATGTTACTACTGAAGAAAAATATATTGAAAAAGGGGGGTGGGGGAGCCAAATAAGTTTGAGAAACTCTGCTGTAGAGGTATAATTGTGTCGTAAAAACGAATCCAGAAATATAAACACTCGTGTATGTGTGTACCCTATGCGGCTTGAATAATACCGGACGCCAGATAAATTGGACTTCACGCACAACACATCAACGCCTACAACAGAGGTACAACACACGCGGGTACATAATACATTAATCAGCAGCCATTCATTGATAAACGATGAGGTTATGCTGGTAAAAATAGTCGACCACAATGCGCAGAGGCCAATTCACTAATAACAAAACTAACTTAATGGAGTCAAGGCTCATAATGTCATCAATCACAACTAATTAATAATAGTTCCTCAGATATGGTCCATATAAATGTAAGAGGGAAACTCTGTAGCATGGGTAGAGAACGTCCGGCCCGCGAGCAGTAATCATTTGGTCTGGTTCGACAACATAACCGCAGGTGGCAATCGAGATTCAATAAATCCGGCGGATTTTTTCTTTCACGTGTGTGTGCCCTTCTCGTTAATTGTAAAAATGAACTCCAATCCATTTCGTATTATCAAACTTCGAACTTAAATTCCAGTTTTTCGTTTGTTTTAAAGTTCGTTTTCAAAGTTAAAATCAATGACATTACGAACAAACAAAAATAATTACATTTTTTAATCATTGAAAATAATATTAACAACTTTGTCGGAAGTTCTTAAAATTTCAGCGATTAATAATATATTACAATTAGGTTTATAAGCTTCAACGGGTTATTCCATAAAAAAATAATCCATGTAACGAATTTACATGCGTTCTACTTTAAGTTAAATAATAAATAAACAAATCCTAGACTTGTATAAAAAGTTAAGAGATGTTCCATACAAATAAAAATCGGATAGGTATATAAAAATGACGGGATCGATTAGGGTAGCCGTAGCTCAGTTGGCATAGAGCGCAGGTCCCGGATAGACCACGAGATCCTGGGTTCAAATCCCAGCTGCTACTTTATTTTATTTTTTTATACTTTTCTTTTCTGTATCTTTTCGGTTTCGTGTTCCGATTTGGGAATTGTTAATATTATCTTCAACGATTAAAAATAATTTTTAAACTTTGTATTTTTCAAAGCCCGCCAGAACGCAAGAAATCTATGGGGTGGTGGGTGTGACGTCACACGGAAGGAATTCTCATCTCAACACAGGACTGTCCTAGTGAGATGAGTGGATTAAGTTATTGATTTTGTTTTTAAAATTTTTGAATAAATAAATTTACGCGCCAAAATCCGCATGACGTTAGAAGCTGCCGATCCAATTATGCCAACCAAACAGGGCGTTTTGATGAGATGGTTTTATATTCATTTTTAAATAACGATTTATATATTTTACGTATAATTAAATACATATCATAAAACTTCTTCTTTTAAGTCATAATATATTTCACTAGGGTTCCATATTCTATGTTTGACTAAATATGGCAAGTTTATTATTTTTAATATTTAAACATATATGTATTGATTTGTTTGTTTGCGAACTATTGCCTATTAAAAGGATAGGTAGTAGTTACTCGTACATACACATAAATAATATAAAGACAAATAATAGGAGAGAACTAATATTTAATATTTATATATACATTTGGAAGATAATGTTTGGCGAAAGACTGAACAGGTTTTAATGGGGGCCATGACTTAAAGCATATCAATAAAACATAATTACTAGTTTATTTGCGTAAAGGTCGACACAAAAATCATTTAGACTTGCATCAAAAAAACTTGTATTGACAATTACTCTCGACATTCTGGACAATGGATAATGGTACCCATGATTGTCCAGAGTTGATTGAGAAAAAGGAATTCAATATTTCTACATAGAGTCTACGGGCTGGGATGTTGATTTGGATGAGTTGCAATAAAGATATGGCATATATATCTGTCTGACCCTCGAAAGATTTTATACGTCCAAATGGTCTTTGGCAGTAAATTGGTTCCCCGCCCCTGCTCTATAGGCATCAAATGGACCATTGGTCAAAGGTGAATGAAAGGAATTACCGGTATTCAACGAAACGTGACTTATCAATGGGGGTAGGTGAAGGCTCGGCCCTGAGCCAAATTGTGCCTGGGGCAGTTTGAAATTAGACGCCTATTGAAATATTTTTTTTGGTAATAACGCAGAAAGCACTATAGTATGTAATACTCGAACTGCGCTGATAGTTGTCTAATTTTCGCTGTCCTATTCGCGCAATGTGGAACTCCAGTCCATTTTTAACGAATTTAGAATTAAAGTGTTACGAACAGTTACGTAATACGTACTCACATCACAACAGAAATTACGTTGTTTAATCTCTGTAAATATACTAAACACGGGGTTCACATTTTGGGCGTTCCTTAACAATGCCATTATGTATTGGATAATTGTGATTAAAATATATTATTTGTATTTATAAAACGCAACAGGAAAAAAAACGTTTCATGGAAATCGCAAAAAAAAAGTTAATATATGCATATATCTGCATGCATAAACTTTTAGACGTCCCTTCATATCTTCAAATCCAATCTTTACATTCCCCTACAATCCCAATCAATTATTTTAACAAGATCTTCAACAAACTGCACCCTTAATATCCCATTAAAATATACCACCCACCGACAAAGACATTTTAGACACTATGCAATCAAACTATATAATCACATGCCTACATCTTTAAAGCAAACAAGAAAGAATACACCAAAACATTTAATAAAACTTAATATCCCGATCTGGATAAAATCAAAATGGACAGATTTTTTCCATAACTTAATTACACAAAAACAAACATAACAACATTTACATTAAACATAAATTATCTAATTGCTATTTTGTCGTATTAAAAATATTTTTCTTTATTTATATTATTTAAGGGCGAGAGGGACGTCGGAGAGTTATTATTTATTAATTCAAAATAATGATAGTATTATTACGCCATACGATAAACATAACGTTTTTAAATAGAAAAATATTTATTAAATATTTTATAAATTTACATTGGCTTAGTATTTATCAAAATCTAATCAGAAATATTACTTTTACTGACCGTACCAATGTATGTTTTACAAAATATTTAAAGTACGAATATGATTTTTACAGTGGAGAAAAGTATTTTTAATCCTTTATCGTTGCGTTTTTGTAAATAAACATAACCAAAGATTTGTAATCCGCATTACAAATCTTTGGCAGTTACGTAGTGTTCATAAAAAAATTAAACCACACGCTTTTCTTTTTTTAATTTATCTTATCGACAAGTTACAGAAAAACTTTCACAGCATTTTTTAAAGATATTCAACTTTTTAAATGTTTTTGTAAAACATGCGTAGAACGGTCAGAAATGTGTAATATATCTGATTATATTTTGATAAATGCTAAGCACATGCAAATTTAAAAAAAAAACCTAATAAATATTTTTCTCTTTAAAAACACCATGTTTATCGTATTGCACAATAATATTATCATTATTTTGAATTAATAAATAATAACTCTCCGACGTCCCTCTCCCAGTTAAACATAATTGGATAACCATTTCACAATAATGGTATATCATAAATACGTGAACACCTCAGTACAGGTTCTCCTAGTGAGGCGTTCACGCTACACATCATTCTATATAATAATTGCTTAAAATTGACTATAAATAAATAAGAATGAATAAATAAATAAATAGATAATTTGCCAAGTGGTGTGGTAGTGAGCGAGAGGGGTACGGGGTTTCGCTTACGGTGCCACGATGCGCGGCTCTCTTCCGGCTGTAATTATGCGTGGCCGATATTTTTCAGTGTTTTCACCAATTATACGCAAAATTTTACTCATGTACATACGTGCATATTAATAAAATGATTTACATAAGTAATAGATGTTAACTTTTAAATTTTTTTCAACTTAAACATTACAAAATTTTAAATGTGTACCGTGTAACTGAGTGTACAGGACCGAAGCTCGAGGGATTTTCTAGCACCGTAGAGAAAGGGTGTTAATGCAGGTTGCTCAATTTTGGAGACAAACAAATGGACGTAAAAATGTATATATTATTATGTATTTAAATACGATAAAAAGCAAATAGAAATGGACAGGGCACATCCCTCAGAGTATAGACAAAGAGGACTCATAGCTGCCCTAAACACGTGACACCGCAAATCACACACGAGTGGGTTATGACGTATTTTATTTATTATATTTACGTTCGCATAGTAAAAAAATACCATGAATCCTAATACACGTGCCCTATTGGCACGTTGGCAGAAGGACACAATATAAAAGAGGTAGTGAAAAGAGATAAGGTACAGTATGACATTTCATAGTAGACAACAATTGAGGGCGCTGCAAACGTTAAAAAGGTTTTAAATGACAACACAAAGATAGTTCATAGGGAAAGAAAAGTATGTTAAAAAAGCACAGTGGTTCAAGTGCATATTTTTGACATTAACCAAACGGTCTTCAGAAATTAGTGGTACTTTCCGAAAGGAGATGATTCTGCATAGAATTATCCAAATATTCGAACTATGGAGTTCCTCAGGGAAGTGTCCTAGGACCATTATTATTTCTCATATACATAAAATGAAATTTCTGCTCTTCCCATCAAAGGAAAAATAGTAAGCTTTGCTGGTGATACTTTAATAACATATGATGAAAATAACTGGAAAGATATATCGTATTCTAAGACAATTTTATGTAAACTTTTTTTATCATTCAACGCTTTGCAAGAACGATAATTACGTGGACAGGCGATTTTTTTGTATTACTGAAATGTATGTATCAAAATAGCCATGTATTAGATGTTAAAAAAATCTAATTCTGACCAAAATTATAAATTGAAAAAAAAAACGATAATATAATTGAGTTGTGTTGTTGTCGATTTGTTCTTTAAAACGAACCGTCAAACTCGAATGCAAAGTTTTCTTAATTTGTACAACAAATTTTACAAAGGTCAAAATTTTAAAAAGAAAATAGTGATGGCTAGTAGCTAGGAACTTATGTGGTCAGGTAGCTACTTGATTTATCGCCATTGAATTAGGGGGTCACTAATTTTCTATTTTTCTAACGACCGTGAAGCTAATTAGCCTTTTACAAGGAACCGTGTTTTCGCCCTATATACTTCGGGTTGCCATGGATATAAGTACGACTTTTCAAGAGACTTCTGAAGTATTCTGAAGGACAGGTAAATACACAATGTACGTTGTATGTATAGCTTGTCAATAAAATGTAGACAATTAATAAAGTGGAACTTTTTTTTCATTACTATGGCACCACCAAGCTAGTCAATTTGTCTTTGAAAATTGTTCTAAACATTAAAAAAATTTGGCATTTTAATGTTTACAGTTCGTTTTAAGGAAACAATCCAAAACAACATAACTCAATTATTAACTTCTTTTTTTTTAAATTTTTATATTGATCTGTGAATTAGATTTTGTTTTATTTTGATTTAACATATAATAAATGGGTATTTTTCACTTCCTTGAAAAGCGTTAAATTATAAAAAAAAGTTTAAATATAAAATCGACTTCGAATATGATGTAGAATTATCTCCTTTCGGAAAGTACCACTAATTTCTGAAGACCGTTTGTTTAAAGTAAAAAAAATATGCATTTGGATCATTGTGCCTTTTTAAACTTACTTCAATTTTCCTATGAGCCATCTTGGTGTTGTCACTGAAACCCTTTTAAACTATCGCAGCGCCCTCAATTTCTGTCTACTTTCAAATGTCAGACTGCACAAAGTATTTTCTTTATGCTGAACTATGCAAACGACTTTTTTTAATTTCGCCCGACAGATGGAGCCGTCTAGCGAACATCGTTATCGTCAGGGATGAACCATCTTCAAAAAAAAATCTATTCGATAAAATTAGAACACAGAAAAGGGTGGGTTTTTCTAAGGTGACGTAAATATCTTTACACGGAAATTTTAACAAAGGAAACTTAAATCTTGCGTAATATAAGCGACATTTTCCTTTTACAATTAAATCGATACGAGTATGTAACCTTTCGGTTCTGAACTTATAAAATAAATGATTAGATTATAATTCCCACGAAACATTCTCAGCTTTCTGTGTAACGCTTTCTCTACAGAATCAAATATTAATTGCACTGGAATGAAGTATAATTTTTCTTTGAGGCACGAATACATTGATTAAAAAAAATGTTCTGAGAACGTCTTATAAGGGGCTAATCCCCAGTAAATCGATAAACAAATAGGAAAAAAAACATGTAGTTATGAATCTAATAAATAAATTTCGAGTATATAATATATATATATATATATATATGTACGTTTGTTTGTTTCATTATTACGTATTATCTCGGCACTGGAATGGGTTACGGGGTCGAGTTAAAAACAGTAAAATGTAGTTTTTTAACAATAATAATGCGGTATACTTTCACTTGACCTCCAAAGTCACCGGAAGGAGCAAAGCGTTAAATTTGTGTTAAAAACGAAACGTACCGGGAACAAAAATGAGACAATCAACATCATTAACAGAACGTTCAAATTTCGAGCTCGGTGCTACGAGTTCGAACACCCCGATGCTCTTTTGTTTTGTTCTACGATCCAAGTTCCAAACAATATGTTCATAGTTTAATTTTATTTAAAAACAAATATTTGTGGACAACTTATGAATACTTGGAGCAAGTGGATGAGTTGTGTGTATTTGGGAAGTATGTTTACGAGAGATGTAAAGGCTGATAAGGATATTGAATGAATGATGTGGTGAAAGGGGTAAGGGTAGGGTAGGGTAGGGAGGTGCAGGGTAAAATTATATCCAGTTTACTAAAATTCAAAACCTCAAAACACTCCGACCCATTCAAAACCCCCAGCAAAGCCGGGTACACGTCAGCTAGTTATATTATAATCCTTCGGAGAGATAAAGCGTACCAAAGTGCAACATTTGCATGACGATAAGAACTTCTGTGTACAATATTTCCACGTCTCCGTGTTGGTAAGCAGATAAGCCGCATTACTACACATCCTGACACACCCCTTTCCAGGATTGTCCTAGTGAGATGGGTGGCTAATGTTTTTGTTTTCATAATTAAATTTAAGAATAAATAAATGTTTTTGTTTTCATAATTAAATTTAAGAATAAATAAATTGGATTCAACACAAAACCAATGCAGTCTTTCGTAAAACTTTATTTAGATTGGCGGTAGATAAATTATAATACAGATTTTTTTTATCTTTATAAAACGTAACACATAAGGGATTTATTGATGTCCTTCTCACTGGGAAATTCCTGTGTCGAGATAGACGTAGATACATACATTATATAATACGGTTAAAGAATACAGTAATGATTTTATTTTAAGTTAACAGAAGATTTAAAAAATAATAAATTAAGTTCAATCCTAATATGGACACACTAATAAAAATGGAGAAAGAAAAGAATAGGTCAAATAAAATTAACATAAGCACATAGATGTTATACGAATGTTAGATTTTAGGATATAGTTTAGGTGTATAGATAGAGGTTAGGTTGTAAATTGTGTTTTGGATGTTTTATAATCCAGGTAAGAGAAAATATATATAAACATAGGATTGCATATGCATGGAAACAATGATAGATTCAAAATTGGAATAGGTACGACTATGTATGTGTTTTGTTGGCATAAACACGACTATGTATGTGTTTTGTTGGCATAAACACGACTATGTATGTGTTTTGTTGGCATAAACACGAATATGTATGTGTTTTGTTGGCATAAACACAACTATGTACGTGTTTTGTTGGCTTAAACACGACTATATATACGGTTTGCAGTAGTTAGCAATAATGGGACGACCCATTTTAAAATCCAATGTTTTATTTCATGTTCAAAATTAGTCAGTGTTTTTATTTGTCTGGTCGTAGTTGATATTAAATTGTATAATTTGCATGATATATATTTAAAGTGTCTTTGTCCAAAAGCAGTTTTAGCAAAAGGAGTTTGGAGTAGTTCTTCATTTTTGATTCGTGTATTATGAAGAGTTTGTGTTGATTCGTATTGTTTTTTTTATTTATTGTTTTGGTACAAGTTAACCATTATATTTATAGTCCATCGATGGAGATGTAATACCTAACCATGCAGTCATACTTTAATTATTATAAATTATAATAAATATATTAAAATCATAAAAACGATAAAGATAAAGAGCTATTATCGGTGTATTTTTACGATTCTCTCTGATGCCAGAAATGCGCATCTAAAATTTCTGGAAAATGCTTTTGGAATGCTCTCGTAGGGTAGTTAGTACTTATCCACAGCCATATACAGGTACCTGTTTCAACAGCTTTTTTTTATTATGACAGGACAAATAAAATTAAATTTAGTACCACCTGATTAAAAAAAAAAGCGTCATGTTGGTTCCTACGCAACACGCAAATAATTTGCAATATTATGCACTTGCTTCCAGGATGTGTCAAAATTAGAGCACGTGTCATCGATTGCTAATATTAATATGCTGCAGCTTATTATTTTCAGAATATATTTATTTACTACCAAGTCAATAAACCACAATAAGATTCACATTTCATTGTTTCAATGCATTATGTGTGTTTATTGCAATATCGTCATCGTGCGATAGTTCTTTGTGATAAGGATAAAAACGACACGAAAACATTCGCTACGATTCGTGAAGATCTAAACCTAATATTATATTGCCAATAGTTGAGATAAATATTACAAAATTTAATTGTTTTGTAATAATTAGGCGTAATCAGTAAATATAGTAAAACCACGAGTTGTTTTGTGCTAATTTCTTCGATAGTATTCGCACAATAAAACTACGCAATGTCAACGTCCTTTGGGCGAGACATGCTGGCGCCAACACATAAATAATATTTTCATAGTGATCTTGATATAATATTAAATTGATTTTAAGCTTATTTCTTACCTGAAACCAAACCACCCTCGTAAACCGCTAAAAAACGTCCCCGACCATATCGGGTACGTCAAAAAACACTGTAGATATTTCAAAAAACACAAGCGTTAAAGATTTGTTTCTTTGGAATGAAGATTAAAATAATTCAGTGCACTTTCCGTAACGCGCGAAACTACCGACGAATTGAAATTCCTGTCCAAAGAAATATTGCAAAACAATAAAGTAAACACGATTCTCGATAGCTGATCTATTCTATACACACAATTTGAAAGTGAAATCTTTGTCGTGAAATTCGCGTCACGGGCTGATTTATTTTAAAACACAATTTGATTAGCGCGAGAAGATGCCAAAAAATATTGAATAATGAAGGTGCTGCGATCTTTCAAAGAGGAAAAACACAATTTAAAGGTACGTAAATGAATGAAATATAAAGCCGAGGACAGGTAATTCGCTCCGCGAGTCGTGATCTGTGTAAATATATTTTTAATTTTGTATACGGTCATACACAGCTGTGCAAAAATGTTGCCATTCTGTAGAAATATTTGTCGACAGAAAGTCAAGAAACGTCAGATTGCAACGCCTTCGGTTATCGGATGTTTTTATTTATTTCCGTATTATGTATTAGAGACTTTATGCTATGCCACTCTGACAAATTATAATTGAATTTTGAATTTGTTGGAATGCCACAAAGAATATCAGGATTATAAAACAAAAACAAAAAAAAAACAGAAAAAGATCTCTCTGTCAGATGAGAAATTATTTTTTTACAAACCATCTCTTTAATAGAATTCTTTAATTTTTTGGCTTATGTATTTTGGTAGGAGCATAGCTTCTATTTTAGAACATAGATTGTTACTTGGTTGTTATGTAAATGTAGTAAATATTTTGATTAGTGCGGGTAGTTCTCCACCATTGGCAACATTCCATTTGACAGAACGCAGTATGCGTGCGCACGTTGCATGTTAACGCAGGCGCCTTGGCAAGCCCGCCAAAAGCCATGCGCTGTAAATTTAATCACCGCAGCGTCCCTTTCCGTTATTCCCTTTCTACTCCTCCGTTTATATAACGAAATGCGTCAAAACGTTGAAAGAAAATAATCTAACCTTAAAATTAATCGTTATGATTTATGTTCTTTTCGTATGGAACATTGTTCAGTAACGTAAAAATAAGCATGGCTCTATGAAACATCACAAATAAAAAAATAAGATAAAGATAAAGATTCTTTATAAATAGATCACCATAATAACTCTCTGCTTTTGTGTGGAATAGAATCATCCTATTTTCTAGTTTCCACTGTACTAATATAATAATATCCACACTTCCACGTTATTGATTAGGTGGGTACCAACCCCAATATAACATACCATTACAATTTTGTTTTAAAAATGGAAATAAGTTTTAATATAGAAAGGAATTTGGCAATTTTTTTTAGAAGATGATCCTGTAGTCGTCACATAAATTTTGCACGTGTAATAAAAATCAATTAAAAATGTTACATAATAATACAAATTGATAATAATGGGTCATCTTTATTTTTAATCTTTCATTACTCTATTATTTTCATGTTATTTACTGCCATCTATTAACTTTGTATAGGTAAGAGATAAGTTTTAAAAAGGTACCTACATTCCTTTCCGTAATAAAAAAAAACATTAGTGCAAATCTCGCTAGGTGTCACTGGTAAACAAGTACAGAACGTTTACAATGCGTGCTTCTTTCTTTTCTCAATCAAAATCATATCGAACCAGATAAGAGCAAAAAGGACAGAAGATTACGATTGCGGAAGCGGTATGAAGTTGGTCATAAAGCCGTAGCGAGTGACGTCATCAGTTTATGTTTAGGTTTGACGAGATTCTTGGTTCGGTGAATTCGTGTCCAATTTTTAAAATATCCGTTAAATATTGCAAAGGAATTTTGAGGATTGTGCAGTGCGATCAATATCGATCTAAACGGCCCGACAAAAACACGTTTTGGCTGATCCGCGCGCGTTTTGCACATAATACCTGAGGTTATCCAACGGTCAGTCGTTTGAAGCAATAAATTCAAGTACGCGGGAGACGCTATTCGGCGGTGCTACAAATAGAATAAACGTTGTGCAATGAATTTTGTGTTGAAAAAGCGTATACAGTAAGGAGGTCAGTGATTTGCATTTGGGAATGAACAGATAAAATAGAAGAACTGCATTTGAGTTATTTAAAAAATAAATTGTTTCGCGATTGGTCCGCTGACGTTTGCCAGATGGAAGGTTAGGGATATTTTGTTTACGTTGTGCAGTGTATTGATAAAACACGATGGAGGATACCATTCCCAACTTGAGATCTAGGTCACGATCCAAGACTCCTCTACCCCAGCTAAGCCGTGACCGTGAAGAGATTGCTGGAGAGCAAATTCAAGGCAAGACTGGTCGGAAGACTCCTGTCATTTCCAGAGACACGCCTACCCGGTAATAACCTTATTATTGTCAAATATTCGTGTTAAAATGTTGCAATTTCATTGTTTTTATTAATAACTCAAACTGTTTACTTCTACCAAGCCATGAGACTTTTCAATCTAAGATTTTATACACCTCCATTCAGAATTCAAATAAAAATGTTGTTTGTTTCAAAGCATTTGTCTATGAGACACGAGAAAAACACATATACCATTCTTTATGCCATAATGAAATACGATATTTTCTCATTGCGTGTGGGACAATTCATTCATTCATTAAATTCGACTCGAGCACCTTGACAAATGTGTAATTCAATATTGACCTTATGATACCAATAATATTTACATGGTTAGTAATATCGACACAGGAAAACAATACTGCTGTAAAAGCCAAAATGTTTTAAAATATCAACAAGTGATATCTCACCAGTGGTAACAGAATCTTTAAAAACCATGGGATCCAGGTAGATCGTTGGAGACAAAAACTCTACTAAATAAATAGTATAATTAGTGTGTTCGTAGATATTCGCTGGTTAAGGGTTCTTTTCTATATTTTGTAACAATAAGTAATTAAGATTTTTTTCCATCATGAGTTTGGAGGGACTTAACGTACTATGATGATTCCTGGTATTTTTGTGATTATCTTTGAACTGAAAATGGTGAACCCAGCTGTATGATTTTCCACAAATATATGTAACCTTCGTCATATTTACCGATTAAACTTGCAAGGATTCATTGATTGTAATCCTCTACAGCATGAATCATACAACGTAGTGGTGGGCGAAGCGGCTCAGTTTAGTGTACCGGTTTGGTGATCCGGCTCGATTGAATGACTTTTCGCGTCCCCCCGCATCATGCCTTCTCCCTCGCTCTCTTTCAATGAAGTGGTGTAAGAAAACACCAATAAAAACGCAAGTCCTATGAAGAGTAACGCAGTCGTCGGCGAACTCTAGTTACATCTATATACTTATCATCTCCTTGTAGCATCGTGTACAGCGAGAGACTCTTTTCTGAAGCCGGAAATGTATATGAAAGTAAACAGTTTAGTTTATTACCTATAAATTCTGAAAAGCTTGTGTTTATTCACCATAATTTGCCATTAGTAAATTTTAAGTACTAAGTAGCTGACCGGTCATGGTTTGTTATAAATGTTAGGAGAAAATACAAATAATTTTGATTTTGTCTACTTATTTTTTATTTACTTTTCAACATATTAGGTCACTATCCGGCTTCTAGCAATATAGTGGCAATAGCAATATAGTGGCCGGATACCGGATAATAACCGGATTTCCATTACATCCCTACTTTCTATGCGAGATAGAATGCCCGATGTAAACAGAAGCCCAATGTTGTATCAACTTTCGTTCTATTCTATATTGAATCGACCGGTACATAAAACGGTATGAATGGCAGTTTCTATGCGAACGCCGCCTTCTGCGCGCGCACCTGTGTAACACAAGTACATTCATGTCCATGGGGGTACAAATGGTGCTATTCCGACATAGTAATATTTCTAGTGTATTATAGAAATTATGAATCCCTCTGGAACCTTAAATCAACTGAGTACAAGGACAGAAATAAACAAAATCAGCCTTATGAATCGTTGAAGGTAGATATGTTGACTGCGGAGTTGACCGTCGATGATATAAAAGTGACAATTAAGAATATTCACCCTGTCTGGAGTTAACGTAAAAAAAAATAATTTCGAAGTATTGCTGCTTCACTTCGAGTTTCATGAATACATATGAATTGAAATGGAATAGAAATAAGCAAGTGTGAACGTGCAACAATTTCTTTCTATCATAGAAAGGTTCGTTCTACGAAATAGATCATATAATAGATGAAGTGGGAACCCAGCATAACCGCAGCAAAAATTATGTATTCATATAATTTTATGTTCCTATTTATTTATGTTATGTTCGCATTTATTTATGCAATGCTCAATTTCTTTCATGTTCTGACCACATTCGTGTACTTCCTCTTGCTATATTTAACACTACGAAACACCTTCCATTTCTCTGATTTATATATTAGGTCTTGTTTTATTTCTATCTGCACTACTCATTTTCTATTCATAAAGGTAAATTTACACTTCATTGGTACAACGCAATCTATTTGTAATATATGCTGATGTTCAAAGAATTATAGAGGATATATCTACCAATGAAAATTATTTCCATTATAAACAGCTACAATATTTAGAAAATGATGATAGAAAGTGAATCTTTAATTATATTTCTAATGAATTAACATATGTATTTGTTATTTTCAATGGAAACTTGAAAGGATCATATCCGGGGTTTAAAACGACACCGAGCTGAAAATAGTTGTTGCATTGGCCGAAAAATTCGCGCCAATCGAAAGTTGGTGAGCTTTTAGTTGACATGCAAAAATAAGACAGAACATTGAAAAATTGTAAAGAAAAGTGAAGAAAAAAGAAAATATCTCACCTACTCTAACGTAACCAGAGGTGTGCATTTCATATAGGGACATAAGCACTGCCTACCTAAATTACCCACTTAAAAAATAAATAATATTAAAATTTATAAAAATATTGCAAGAAATCAATCTATACTTTCAAAAATACATGTGATGTACCTGCTACGAATCGCAGCGCCACACGCGCCCCACCGATCGCTCTCCTATAATGTTTCAAAAGCAGGAACCAAGTATGCAAAATCTCATATTTAAATGTTGATGGTATTCTACACAAATATGTACATGCGTGCGCAATTCGCATTCAAGAGAAGACTCGTTTGTTTCAATGTCGCAAAAGGCTGTGCCTATCGGTACAAATTACAAATGCAGCAACCGGTGCCATCTGTTGGTACATCTACCAATTAGTACAACTTTAACTGACAAAATAATTATGGCTTTCTTTCACCACGTCCGTGGTAAGTTTTTTAAATATCGATTAATTAACTATTTTTCGTACTTCCTCCCCTGATTAAAAACTCTGTGCACGCCATCTAACCTAACCTATTATTTTTGTCATTTTCTGTTTTATCCGGTTACCCAAAAAATGCAGCTACTGTTAAAATTATAATAATTTTTTTAAATATAGGTTTTTTCACCACTTTTTTGAGAATATGTATTGAATTTAAATGGTGAACCATAAAATGGGAGCAAGTTTTACAGTTGCATTATCTTATATTTATGACACAATGTGTGTACGTAACTAGTGATAAGTTTTTCTTTCCGACAAAACAAACTATTTGTTCACTAAAACATACAGCACGTCTAATCTTTTATCTGATCCACATAGTTTAAACTGCATTACACTTTGGGTCTAGCAATATTTTGAAAACTTGAAAAACCCTGCGATTACAAAAACGATGCCCCACGTTTACTGTTCAGTGTTTAATCTACAATAGTGTGGTCAAACAAAGGTATTACAACCACTATCAACCGGTACCAGATGGGTTTTAACAAAATGTACGTCATTTTTAATCAGTAGTGCAATCGAATGAGGTAACTATTAAATAATATTCTGGTATAAAATAGCAACCCACAGCATCAAATATTTAAAACACAGTTTTTTTTTTTTTATGTGAGTACCGCACAAGAGTCTCAACTGCTCCCAATTGTCTGGAGCCAGTGATCCTCGAGCATCTCCAATTTGTTAATTGTTTTTGTGTTTAATTCGTCAAACTACATTTAATTTTTTTTTTAATTTAATGAAAATCAAATTTAATAATGTTATTATTAAGTTCTGCAAGTATTTTTTAGTTTTTATTATTGTGACAGCTGTTTCGGTGTTTAAGGCCTAAAACTAAAAATATTTGCAAAACTTAATAATAACATTATTAAATTTGATTTACATTAAATTTAAAAAAAAATCCCCAATAGGGGTATGTTGTGAGGCTGAAGGTAGTGGGGAGAGGAAGGAGATGGGGAAGAGGAAGGAGATGAGGAAGAGGAAGGAGATGAGGAAGGGGAAGGAGATGAGGAAGAGGAAGGAGATGAGGAAGAGGAAGGAGATGAGAAAGAGGAAGGAGATGAGGAAGGTGGGGAAGTATCTGGCTATTCAGATTTGGTCACCAAACATGACTCAACATTTCGAATTTGAATAGTGATCTTTCACCAGGGCGATACGGAAAGTATTTAACAACTCTGTATTATTATAAGAACCTCCGTAGCATAGGGGTAAGAGCTACAACTCTGGCCGGTAGTCTAGAGTTAGATTCCCGAGTCTAAAATAAAACTTTTTAAATAATTGACGCAGGCATTGTATACCTCCATAACTGAGATAGCTGTTAATTTTTTTTTGTAAATACCTTACCAAATATTAATTGTTTTTATTTATGGGAAATTAATATCAATTACAATATTTATTATCTTATAAAATACAACATTTTATATTTGTGTTTGTGAGATTATAAATAGAATTCCACTTATTACAATGCATTTAATCTCGCACCAAAAAATGTTAATACCAAATATTTGTGTGGGTGTGATCAAGATGCTATATTTATGAATAATTTTATCAATTCAATTTACATTCATTAAATCACTTGAAACATTATCCATTACCAATATTGGCTATGGTGACATGTTGAGACTTAAAAATCGACAGAAATTAAACACAAAGTTATCTCCAAAATTATTTTACCATTCTTGGTGGATTGTAGGTGTATTATTTACATAGTGTAATCTATGATTTTTGGTTACAATGTATGCAATATTTGCATCTACGTAGATTACTTATCAAAGAACAAATATTTATTTTTAATAAAATTCATTACCATTTTTATAAATGTAAAAACTACCAATTTTTTTTTTTTTTTATCAAATGCTTTTATGTTCACCCTTGCCGTAAAGTAAAGAATAGTCCCCAGAGAAGTAAATAAGAGATAGGGTGGGGCGTGTGGAACAAGAAATGAACTAGGATGGAACGCCAGTAAATTGATCAAAACATGCATACAAAAGTTTAGTCATATTCTTTATCCTGTTAAAGTATTTCCTCTTTGTAACGTAATAAAGTATTTGCTTTAGTTCATATCTAGTCTTTCTCTGATCTGTGACTCTGGTCAACAGTGCAAGGAGAAATAAAGGACACAGTCACTCAGATAAGAACATAGTTTTTAAATTAGTAACAAGAGAGAGACTCGCACAAAATTATATTAACCAAAGGCAGGAGTAAATTGACTATTCTGTAAATTGAATTCATTGAATTTGTTAAATGGATCATTGTTTGGGAATCAACTACTGTTCTTTCAATTATTGATTAAAGTACTAACCACTAATGTTGGATTATACAATAAAATATGGGTGTGGATCTACTAGGTACAGACACAATAGGTTTATTTTTAAACCAATCAGTACTATTTCTCATGCGAAACAGATTTTTTTTTTATGCAATAATAAATCATGAATTTTGGATTTACATATTATGTGCTTTTTTACTTTCCCACCGAGCTCGCTTCCTTTTCTTGGCTTTTTAATTACTTGTATGCCGGAGCGGTGGTATTCCCTAGCACCCGACACACCCGACTCTACTCGATTTTATAGTATTTTGAACCTTAAATACTCCTAGCATAATAATAATAATTGGATGATTTGTATAGCGCCGTTTTTGTGAAAAATCACCTCAAGGGCGCTGTACAAATATTTCTCCTAACTAATTATGTACAACAGATACAGAAAAACATACTTACCTGGCAGGTCGCTTCAGATGAACACAGTTTTATTAGAAAATTTAAGTATAGAGATGAAAGTTTTACAGTTGCTATTTTATCCTCGTTTTCTATTGATGTTACATTTATTACAAGATTGGTGGCACAAGTTGGTATTTATTGAAATATTTATAATGTTTAGGACTGGAAAATATTTATAAAATGACCTTAAAAAGCGTAAGAACCCTTTAATAGATATTAACATTTTTTTTTTTTACACTTTAGTTATTTACAGTGTTGCGGGCTGTGGACGCATTTGCGCACCGATGCGTGAATTTTTAAACTTTTTCTATTTAATGACTTTCGGTAAACACTTACCGGCTGGCCTAACTAAGCAATTTACGGTTGCATTTCTTCAATTTATGGATATGATTGTCTGAAAAGATGAGTTTAAAATATATAATACTAAAATATATTTTATTCGCTTGGCAAGGAAATAATATATCTTAATATCAATGGCGTGCATTGCTCTATGACTAAAGGTTGGCTGTATGTAGATTTTCAATGAATTCTTAAAAATAGTTATTCTTCCGCTCATTGTTCTGGCGCACAAGTTCCTTACCAAATTCTTCGAAAAATACATTTTAATAAAATATTTGTCATTCTTATTATCGTTTAATTTCATTATTTGGTTAGTTCTTCTTAGGGTAAACTCAGCTTTTCAACCTTTATGGACTGCAATCTTCTGCTTAATATTATTCTATCTTATCGTTTCGTTATGTGCAAACATATTTATTTTTTCTGTGAAAAAGTGTGTAGCCATTGTGGAAACGTCATAAAAATTAGATAAATGATTTTTCATACTATTTTCATTTAGGGAAAACATCACATTATTTTATTTTAATTGTAAGGACACTTATTTAGTTTAATGAAAATATAATAAAACCATAAAAGTTTCTTTGAATTCCTTTATTTAACCTTTTTAATACAAAATGAGGGAGAAAAGAATCATTTCTTTGAGTATAAGTAGCTATTCTGGGGAAACTGTTATATATGTAAAATTTTGATAAATACATAAAGCACATTATCTAGTAAGACAGTAAAATTTACAAAAACATCATTTTGCAAAACAACAGTGAGTAATTACGAAATTACTGTCAGCTATCACATGCCACTCAAGACTCTATTTCATGGGTGGACACATTAGGGGGTTAAATAGATGTTTAAATGCTTATTATTGAAAGAATAATCACTCCACTCTCCAAAATGGTATTAAATACTTATCATGTAAATTTACAATTGTTGCCATCTGTAAATAGGTTCCGACTTATGGGATAAACTATCAAGGGTGATTAAGTAAAAAGACTATTGTCAACCTCTGAAATTAGTTTTTCAACTCTTATCTATTTTAAGTACACATAACTTCCTAAAGAGATGCGTCTTGATCAACATTAACTTTTTTTACCCACCAGATTAATACCTGTCCAAGTGGAGACCATTCCCGAGAATGTGGAGAAGGAAGCGGTGTTCACCTCCCCGCCGGCCCACCGGACCCGGAATGCCCTGCGCCAGAGAACTACTCCCATTCCCCGCGTCGGCTCCATGACTCCCACATTCTCTCTGGATGATGAAGACCTGTCTTCGGGCAAGTCGGGATACCTAAGCGAAGAGCATGCACAGGTAAAGGACTCTTATTTAAATTACTTATAATCTGTGTGACAAATTACCTGATATAGCTTATGTTCCCCTGAAACGTCTTCCATTAGTCACCTCACATTCTGCACATTTTCCTGATACATTTCTTGATAAATCAATATCTTATGTTTCCCTTAAATATTCTTTGTTACAATTTGTAACTAACTAACTAACTAACCATCACGCCGTTTCCCCGCAGGGGTAGGCAGAGAGGACGGACCGCCAAACAACTCGATCTTGGCATACACCTCTTGCTTCATTCGCATTCATACATCGTCTCATACATTCTCTTCTATTATTCCGACTTCTGACATGGCCCGACTCAAGTATTTGATTCACTTGATCATGCCATTTCTTCCTCGGGCGTCCTCGGCTTCTTCTTCCATTCACATTCGCGTCATACATTCTTCTTACACTCCTTTCTTCGTTCATTTGCTCCACATGCCCAAACCATCTAAAGGTCCCTTTCTTAATCTTAATCATTACGCTTACATCAGCCTTGCATTTTTACGAATTTCAATATTTTCCACACGATCATACATGGTTTTACCACACATTCGTCTCATAGATCTCATTTCTACGGCATTCAGTTTACTTTCATCCTTCTTCTGCCAATTCCATGCCTCACTGCCATACATCAGGGTTGGTATCAGCACTCCATTGTGGACTGCTAGCTTCGCTTCTTTGGACAACTTTTTGTTAGCGCCAACCGCGTTCAGTCCTCCATTAATGGAGTTTCCTGCATTCACCCTTCTTTCAATATCCCTATCAGTCTTTCCATCTCTCGTAAACATACTTCCCAAATATACAAACTCATCGACCTGCTATTGATACAATTTGTCTCCTTTATAAATTATTTTACCTTTCCCCGATACATTTCTTAATACGTCCTTGATGCCTTTCTTGATACAATTTATGTTTCCTTGATAAATGGATTATTTATGTTTCCCGGCACATTCTTTAATACAATTTATGTGTCCCTGAAGCATTCCTCAATACAATTTATGTTGATGGCCGAGTTAAAAACTGTGACAAATCTAACATCTTGCCTCTGAGATGATCAATAATATTTTGTATTTTATCAACTTCAATTAAAAATGTTAGGCGGAATTCATTAATAATTAATTCAAGCCTAATTACATTTTGTAACCCAAACTGCATGGTAAGAAATGCTATAAAACGTTAAAACTACATTTTTTTACATTTCTGTATTACATTTTATATGTTGTTTATTCCTTTGGATAATCAAAGGAAATAAGAAACTAAGCTACTGGATATTGGCACACTTTAAAAAAATTATTGTCACTTAACTCAATTTACAAGTGCTATAAAATAGGAAATCAATGCATTTTCACTTTTATCCGATAGCCACGCTCACAAAGTGATAGATTTAAGAAATTAATTGTATTTTGAGATTGATTTAACAAGTCACCTAGTAGAGCTAGTGAACTTAATAATCGTACATAAAATAAAGCAAACTGCATTCTTGAGGCATTGCATAATAACCGAGCAAATGAATAAAGCATGTGCACTGATTTGAAACAATGAAAAATCCTAAATACTTGCTCGATTTGTTAGCATCATTTACATAAATCAATAAACAAATAAAAATCGACTTTGCTACGGAAATGCTAGCACCTCTCACCTGACCCATTCATTTGTAATATTGATAGCATTTAAAACTGATTTTCTCTGCATACCTTGCCATTAAAAAAATAATAATTACAATTCTGTATCATAGTGATATAACCAACCATCTTGATTTGAGACCTAAAAGTTGTGGTTCTAAAACCCGGAGTAAACAAATAATTTTTTTTGTGACGTTCCTCGAGAACGGATGATATTCTCAGTATTCTGATGGCCTCCGTGGTTAAATTCTTACGATCTTTGGCTACGAATCTGGAGGTCACGGGTTCAAATCCCGGCATGCGCAAGTAAATTTTATTTGATCAATTTGAGTTATTTCACAATTTATTAATTAAAAATAACATGCAGTTTATTTGCGGCACATTCTAGAGTGGTGAAGATGCTTTCAGTATCACCTTGGTGAAAGACCACCATTCAGAATCGATACGTTGAGCTGTGTTTGGTGACCAGATCAATAACATGCAGTTTATTTGCGGCACATTCTAGAGTGGTGAAGATGCTTTCAGTATCACCTTGGTGAAAGACCACCATTCAGAATCGATACGTTGAGCTGTGTTTGGTGACCAGATCTGAATAGCCAAGTACTTCCCCACCTTCCTCTTCTCTTCCCCACTACCTTCAGCCTCACAACATACCCCATTGGGGATGCCATAGTCTCACTAGCTCCAGACGGTTGGGAGCAGTTGGGACTCTTGTGCGGTACTCATAATCAGAACCAAAATAGCCTTTGTTTAGTGACTAGATCTAAATAGCCAGGTACTTCTAATCTTCCTTTCCCACACTTCTTTCAGCTTCACAACATTCCCTAAAATGGGGACGCACGCCGTAACCCCTTCCGTAAACCTTTTTGAAGTATCATGTAAAATAAAGTTATCAGGCAATCGAATGTGCAGCATTCTATCCTCTATCCTTTCCCCTGAGGTGACCAAGCGCGATGGATATATTAATTCTTTTCTTTTCCATATTCAAAGTCACCAAGCGTTACATGAAATTCCACATTCTCTTTTGCAATCTATTTTGATTACCAATATTTATGTGTTAAATATGTAAATTCACCAATTTTTTCTGAATTTTAAAGCGCTTTAATGAATGCTTAATCTGTTTCCGAGAATGTTCTTTTTATAAATCGTTGAATTAATCTTGTTTAATTACGTGGTTGGCAGTAACAAATAGTCAATAAGTTTAACATTCAAATTAATTTGAAAGTAGAAAACGACTTTTTGGATAAAATGTGAATAACCTTCCACTAAAACTGAGTTTTAGTATATGACTCATTCTGTATTAACTCTGCATACGCCAGTGTTGACGGAAGCTATTCTCACCACCTGGAATTCGTCAGGTGGCCTTAAATAATACCTGGGCATTTTGTTTGTAGTCCATTGCGAAGTAACACTTCTGTAAATAAACGGAGTTCAAAGCTCTTTACTCTTAACAATTCTTCATAACCGAGCGCTCAAACTTGCGACACTGTAATTAATGTATGTGGTTATTTAATCTGTACCTCTATAATTGTATGCAAGAACTGAAAAGTGTGGGTCTGGACGCGGAATTGAATAATCTGAAAGTAAGTTGCATGTTGTATGCTGATGATTCTGTGCTTATTTGGTAGATCTACTATCTCCCATGTCTAGGATGAATGGAGTATGTATGCAAGATGATTGAATGATGAAAGTAAATCAGTCCAAAGTCAATTTGAAAGAGATTTTAGAAAAAACACTATAATATAGTTGTAAAGTAAAAATATATATGCAAAATATATTATAAATGTAAAAACCTCACAGAACAGAGAATTTTAATTATTTTCTAACTAAATCGGTTTTACCGGTAATAAATAATTATTTTAAACACCGTCCAAATTAGAATTGAGTGGGAGTAAATAAAATCATATAAATAAGTCGTAGCAATGTGGATTAACCACAGTTTGAAAATGGCCTTGAACGCCGAAACAGCTGTCACATAATAAAATGCTTGCTGAACTTGATAATAGCATTGTTAAATTTGATTTACATTAAATTTGGAAAAATAATTTGTTGTAAAGGGTGAGTCCTTGGAGCAGGTGGATGAGTTTGTGTATTTATGAAGTATGTTGGGTAGAGATAGAAAGGCTGATAAGGACACTAGCAGAAGGGTGAATGCAGGAAATACTGTTAATGGGGTACTGAATGTACATAGTAGTCACCAATAAAAAGAGTTGAATTTAATTAGGATCAAGCAATAAATTTAGGCACACAGTTTTGTGGGGTTCCATCCAATATGTCTACCTCTCTGCGCTGAATTGGCACGATGTTTAGTTAGTTCAATAAATATTAATACAATATGTTTTTATATATGCACTTCTATAATATATACTTTTTAATCATTGAAAAAAATAATATTATCATATCCTAAATGAAAGACGAAACCGGAAAAAAGGACAGAAAATAAAAAGATTTCAGTCGCATCTGGGACTCGAAACCAGGTCCTCTGCCCTATCCGGGGCAAAGTCGGATTCTAATCCGAGACACTATATAGTTTGCAATTGAGTTCGGGTAGAACTTTGTAAATAATATTCACAAATCTTAAATTTGAGATATGATATCGATGAAGATGACATAAATTGAACTGGTCTCATTAGCTAAGTTGGTTGAGCGTTGCCCCGGATAGGCAGAGGACCTGGGTTCGAGTCCCAGATGCGACTGAAATCTTTTTATTTTCTGTCCTTTTTTCCGGTTTCATCTTTCATTTAGGATATGTTAATATTATTTTCTTCAATAATTAAATATTACAAAGAGGTGTTTAAATCTCAATAAAAATAATTAATAATTAAAAATTTAATATATTTTTAAAATTACTTGCATCAAATAATAATAATCCTTTTCAACCGAACAACTTCATTTGATTTGCATAATATGCACAATAATATTCTCTGGTTAATTTCCTGTTCGTATGAGACTTAACCATGGCAAATTTCCTTCTCAAATGAGACATAACCATAGCAAATTTGTCTCTCAAATGAGACGTTACGAGTAGGTCCTTTTTTTCATTAATGCAAACAAGATGTGAACATGTTGTACACATGTGGCCGTGTCTAAAAATATCCTTCTGGAAGTAAGAAGTACTTGTACAACCCCGTTGCTTGTAGCTGGTGACTCGGGTAGAGGGGAGCTGTAGAATAAATATACCATTAGTACCGAGTTGGGAGTTGAGCAAAGAACATGATATAATATCTTTAAAACAAACTTCTAATCGTGAAAATGATGATGTATCCCATTTTAAAAAGCCTCTTTTTTTTCGTTATTTTGAAATTTTAACAGTGCGTTTGTGTGGTGTATGTAACATTTATGCATTATATTTCTCTGTGTTGATTTTATAACCATATTTGTATTATTGTCGACGAAGAAAGAAAGAAGTTTGACTTGTTTCTTGTGATTGAAAGATTTGCCAGTTTACAAATATATTTTTTTACTTTTAGCCAAAGTGAGGTAATAAGATTTATGTGTGGGATAAAAGTTAACGTTTTATATTTGAATAAATTGTGGCTTGTGTGCTTCCTTTTAACGGTCATCGCAGACCTTGGCCAAGTGATGCAATATTATTGAAGTTGTGGCGAGTCTCACTGGGATATTTATGTGCCATAAAATCACAGAGAATATAAGTTAATGTCATGTATATCTCTAGCCAATCTTGTGTAGGTGTTGAGCAATAGTGTATATATTATATTAAAGTTGTGTTTGCTAAGCTGTTTGTGATGAAATCTGAATTGTGTTGTGAATTTTCGAGTGTTTTGTTTGTTTTGGGTCTGTGGACTTAAAATATTGATCAAACATTTTCGGGTTCAATTGATTCTTGACTGAAAGATTAAACCGTCTTTCACATTCATGGGCTTGATTCCCAAATTACGCATGATTGAATCAAATGTTCATCGGTGAAATATAAACATAAACATATCATTATATTCTTGAGCTTCAAACTCTTGACACTTTATGTTTCTAATCAGTGGGCCAATACCTACTTATGGTTTTATGTTGGGAAATTATTTCCTGAATGACTAGCCTTTATATTTTGTAAAATAGTTTTTATAGTATTCGACTTATTGCATATTGAGACACGTCAAGCCGACAATAAGCAGAAATGACTGATTACAGCAATGTAGGGTGTAACCATAGAAACCAACGAATGATGAAAACAGTTTGTTTTATGATGAATGAACAACGCTGCCAACATTTTTTACTTATCGGTATATGTTTGCCCAAGCCTTTTAAGAATATGTATGTGAAAATGAAAAGTAGGACTATGACAATAGAGACTGGTTGTAGTACGTAACAACATTTCGAAGTGTCGATCTATGAAACATTTGTGGTAGAGATTCAAGAATCGAGCCCCAGGTTTTAATTTAAGTCATAGATGTAGAGAAGTCTTGTGGGAGGTGAGTGTATCATTATGCAAAACTGGTTAATTATTATTTTCGTTGTGTATATCCACGAAGCAAATGCTTTATTGAATTGCTCAATGTATGCATTGGTTTTTTATTCTAAATTTCATGTCTTGTTTGTAACAACAAGTATTGTATTTTAAAAACATTTTGATAGTGGCTCTATACTAAGTTATTTGAAGTGTAATTAAAGAATTGGCTTTTAATTGCACCTACTCATAAATCAATACCACACCTTTCTGTTAGGCTGAACGCCAGTTTGAATACTCCAGTAGGGTGAAAAGTCATTAAAAAAAATTAGAAGAATAGTGTGAATGAAGGAAATTGATGCCAGGGGAGGGAATTCACCTTGTTTAATTCATAAATGGAAATTAAAAACCTCCCCTTTTACCTAAATCAAATATTATTTTGTAATTTGTTAGAATTATGAAACAAAAACGAGCGATTTCCAAACATGTTCTTCAGGCGTGCAGTAATTTTGTTTGCTATCTAAATATGTACACGTTTAGATGGTTTAAGTTTTGCTTTTAAATGAAGTAGGGGATGAGTTTAAATAACGTATAACAAAATAAGTACACTCGAATTGCAGTGTTTTTCAAGTCCAGAATCTTATCAAAACATGTCCATGAAATTCCATATTATTTAATATTTATGTTTCACTCAGACTGGATCTACTGATTTACCATGTATTTCATTATTTTTCTGTCATTTTCATCAAAGTCCATTGTCCCCACTAGAATCCTCCAAGTTTACCAGTTAACTTCCCTTTAATTAACCTAAATACATGTTACGTTCCAGAACGTAAAGAACTACTCGTACGAGTATGAGCGCATCACCACCTCATCGCAGCTGTGGAATAACGCGCGGCGCTCGTCCAGCCGCCTGCAACCGAGCCCGTCAGGCAGCGAGCGCTCCAACGAGAGCTTCGCCGAGTCCGTCCTGGCCGACAGCAGCCGCCTGTCCGGCTCCGGCCTAGACCACCTGCCCTACAAGGTGTACAAGGACGCCGGTGAATATTGGAAGTTAGTATTGATTTTTTGATGAACTGTATAAACTATAGTTTATGAAACAACAATAGTTAGTTCGTTAGGATATCCATTTGTGAAGAGTATAGCTGAAATGGTTTTTGAACTTTTTATTTATCCATACTTAAATAGTTTCTATGGTTGGTTAGCATTTAATTGTAGATATTTCTTATTTTGGAACTACAAATCGTCATTACTATGGTGATACCAAGCTACTCATTTCGTCTTTGAAATGTGTTCTTAACATTCAAATATTTTCACATATTCGCATTTGAAAGTTTGTATTAAAGAAACAATGGAAAGCATAATTAATTTCACTTTTAAAAAAATGTGTTATTTTGATCTGCGAATTTGATTTGGTTTTTTTTATTTATCTAACATCTAAAGCTACGTCTCCTGCAAATGTTTTTTGAAACCATTTACATAAAAACACAAAACATTTAGGCGTTACCGTACACATTTGTGTGTCCATACACAATGTTTTTGCTTTCCATCGCCGATGGAAAACATTTCCCTAGTGGGTTTGTTTCTTTTTTATTAACCACCATACAGTGCGAGTTTATCTATGCATCCCGTACGGTGATTCTTCAGTCAGTCATAGCATAAATCGGACGAGTTTTTTAGGTTATGTGCACTGAGCGAGATGATAATATATTATTATAAGGAGTTTGCTTATGTATCAGTAATAATAACAATTTCTCATATTTTATCAGCTATTTCTAATAGCATTACATCCCTCATATTCAGAACTTTTTAAAGGAAACATTGTGATAAACACATTTGATATTGACACCACTTACCAGTCAGTGGCTGAGTTGGCATCGCATCTTGCTTTCACCTAGGTGCTGTGAGTTCAATTCCTCAGCTGGCTAAGTCCTCCATCACAACACAAGCAACATCTTCCACTTACTGTGATGGTAGTGGGAGATTTTCAAATATTGTCAGCTTATTCGTAATCTGGGAATGTTCGTCTTTTTTTTATAAAAAGAATATTTATATATTTTTTTAATCCAAACAATAAATAAAACAATGATATTTTTCTCCAACTTAAAAAATTATGGAGTTATTCTAGATCTCATCTTGACGTTCACACAAAATGTTTTGTTTTTAACCAAAACAAAACATTTTAGCAGAAGACAGAATATGTATGAAAACAAATGTTTTTGTGTAATGTTTAGGAAAAACATTCGCGGGGGACCAGCCTTAATACATTAATACAAAAATTTCAGAAATCCAAAAAATTGCCTTTCTATGTAATTGTCTTCCTTGCAAAACTTTAAATAATAAAGAAAATTTTGAACATAAATTTATCTTAGAATAAGATGTAGTTTTGGAAAGTGCCACTTTCTGAACACCGTTTGGTTAAAGTAAAACATATGCACTTGGACCATTGTTTTTTTAAACTTACTTTGATTTTCCTATGAACCATCTTTGTGTCGCTATTTAAAACCTTTTAAACGATCGCAGCACCCTCATTTTTATTATCTACTTTTAAATGTTAGATTGTACCAGTAGTTACTACTCGGCTTCACCCAAGTTTCAACACTTTTTTTTTTTAATCTTATTTTTCGACATAATAGATATTTAAAAAATCCTTAACCAATCATAGAAATGATGTTGCAAACTGAAAATATCTGCGTTGACCTATAAATCCCATTGAAAAAAAGTTGTACAAATTTCAGGATGACAGCGCACCGTTTGAGAGTTTTCGCTGATTAGATTTCTCGCGTTCTTGGCAAACCCATATTTGGCAAAACCTCAACATAAAAGGTTTTCCATATTATTAAACCAAAGATACACGGTTGATTCAAAATTAATTAACCGCAAATAAACATTTCGCTTTACACGATATTCTGTTACCAACTGAGTCAACGTTATCAGCCCGAGATAATAACTAATTTGCATATTATTTATTTAAATGAATTGGCAATGAATTAAAGAAACCATTTTGGGGGTACCAATATTTCTTGACGACAATAACAATATGGCCAGTTGTCAAATGTAATCATAGTGTGCTGTGCACACGTCAAATTGTGATTTGGATGATAAGTTATTATGTATTGTTGAATGTGCGAAGTGACATTAATTAACAAAAGATGAATGGTAATGCAGATGCAAGTGTTTCCGAGGTTCAGATGATGTTTGCAATGAGAGTTGCTACTGACACCTCATCCCCCCAAGAAGAGAATGTATTGGAAAATAATTCTAGGTTAGATTATTTTTGTGTTTTACTTCTTTATAGTGTTTTTTTTGCTTGTATCCTAAATCTTATTTATATGAGACATGAGAGCGGTAAAATAAATGCTTATATGTAATTTCAAACATAATTGTGAGAGCTAAAAATATTTTATACGGTTTTGAATGATTTTCACAAGTGTTAAAATAATAATAATAGCGCCGTTTTTGTGAAAAATCACCTCAAGGGCGGGCGCTGTACAAATATTTCTTAACTAATTATGTACAAACAGATACAGAAAAACATACTTACCTGGCAGGTCGCTTCAGATGAACACAGTTTTATTAGAAAATTTATTTATAAAGATGATAGTTTTACATGGTTATTTGTTGCTCCTTTTCTATTGATGTTACATTTATTAAAAGATTGGTGGCGCAAGAAGAGTTGGTATTTATTGAGATAATTATAATTTTTAGAACAGGAAAGTATTCATAAAATGAATTTTAAAAAGCGTAAGAAGCTTTTTATAAATATTAACTTTTTATTTTTATTTTACACTTCTGTTATTTACAGTGTTGCGGGCTGTGGACGCATTTGCGCATGACTTTAGGTAATTACTAACCGGCTAGCCTAGCTAAGCAATTTCCAGGTGAATTTCTTCAATTTATGGATACGATTGTCTGAAAAGATGTGTTTTAAGTTTAGTTCTGAATTCTGTTGAGTCTTTGAAAATTCTTAAGTCATGCGGCAGTTCATTCCAGGCTTTAGGTCCTGACACTCCGAAAGCACGATCCCCGAACTTAGTATTAGGTGTGCGCTTTGGTTCCTTTAACCTGCCGATAGCTGATGACGATGCTGACCTAAGGGTGGACTGCCGTGAATTGGTATTTTCGGGAATACACAGTTCTGATAAGTAAGCCGTAGTCATTCCGTTAAGTGACTTAAATACCATCCAGCAGAGCTTGAATTGGATTCTTTCAGGACATTTGAGCCAGTGGAGATTTTTGAGATGCTCTGAAATGTGAGAATATTTAGATACACCGGTGATAAGTCTTGCTGCAGCGTTGAATACTGATTGCAATTTGTTAATTTGGTATTTGGGAAGACTCACATATATTCCGTTGCAGTAATCTAGACATGACACAACGTACGAATTGACAAGCAGTTTAGTTGCCTCTGTTGGCAGGTTTCTCCTTACTGCCTTTATTTGCCTCAATTGAAAGAACCCCGTACTTACAGTTCTGTTTACTTGACTTTTAAGGGAAAAGTCTGCATCCAGATTGACACCGAGTAATTTAACACACGTCTTCCGAGTAATGTCACTTCCTGAAATATTTATTGGGGAGTTATCAATGATATGCTGACATCTGCTTGTGGCGGTCCAGAGAAACTCAGTTTTTGACGGATTCAGCTTCTGTCAATTTGAGGTCATCCAGCGAGCTATTGCTTCTAGACACTCAGCTATGCGAGTTTTTAGTCTGTCTATTTGTTCTGGTAAGCAGTAGAAATAAACTTCCTGGTCGTCAGCATAGCAGTGGGATTGAAGACCAAACGATTCTATTATTCTGAGTAAAGATCTATTCTCATCTAACGGCACCGTGCAGTGCACACACGTGCAATGGCAGGCACGGCACAAAAGGGACTATTCACATTACACCGTGTGTGAATGTGTTCATAGCTAATGCAGCTAATTTTGCCGTCCCCGCCACTTTACGTGTCTGCACTGCGGTGTGCTGGTAGATGTGAAATGAATTGTAAGGGTGAGGATAAACTCCTATAGAGAGGATTTGATAAATTTGATCACGCCGTATCTTCGTTGGTTATGAATAACCTGACAATATTTGTAATCCTCCTACTTTGTATCATAATTTTAAGTGGAAAATATTGCTTGTACAATGATGGAGGAGGGCAAGGCAAGTAGAGAATTGAACTCGCAGCATCTGGGTGGGAACCCAACGCCTTTAACTTCTCAACTACTAACCACTCTGAGCTTGGGCTGTTTCAAACTACATCACATTTGATGACCATCAAATCAACGATTATCAAATGATAAATGGTAAATGAAACACGGTATCTGATTCCTTACTCTTTGTTTGTTGCAGCAAATACCCCAAGACAGACTACACATACTCGCGGCTGTCCAAGGACCGCGTGGAGCTGGCCCCCGGGCAGGTGGCCGTGCCCAATATGTCCCGGCCCTCTCTGCACATGGCCCGTCACGGTCTCTCCACAGACCTACTGTACTACGGCTCCACGTCCTCGCTGCTCGGAGACGCTTCAGACCTGCGTCAGCGCTGGACTACCGAGACTCAAAACAGCAACAGCTACGGGAACCGCTTGAGGAGATATGAGGTAACCTACTAAAACTAAACTAAACCCCAATCAGTCTTCAAATTTTACTAGATTGAAACTAAGCTATACCTCAATGGCTTCGGCTAGCACAGAAGGCACCGTCGCAACTATTGCCAAGCAATAGTTGAACATTCACGGAAAGGTTTGAATATATTTTTATAGTCACAATTGATTTCATACACTTTATTTTGCCTTCAAAATTATTTATTTGCTAGTTGCGAAATGCCCTGTGTTCTAGTCGCGCACTGTTCATTGCTGCTGACAACTCATTAGCAGCGTATCTAAATATTGCCAACATTTATTATTTGAAAACATCTTCGAAATCTTTAATGGCTCGAATATCCTAATTGGATCCAGTTTGGAAAAGGGTGTATTCATGCGATATGTATGTTACGTACACATTTTCTTGTTGAGCAAATTTTTAATGTTCTATTAACCCGTTGTGCTGTAATTTTCTCTGTTGGTATATACCATGCAGGCATTTATATTTATGTAAACTTTACAAAACAATTTTATTCTTATTTTGAAATATATTATATTGAGAATTTGTATTTAATTTCCAGAGCATATCTGACACAGAACTGGATGAAATTGAGGGTCGGGGCAAGAAGTCTAAAAGGGCCGTCACCCACTGGTGGATAACAACGCTGATCATCACAGTGGTCACAACAGTAGTCACCACTGTTACCACCATAAAGAACAAAGTCCTGGGACGAGACCCCACCCTGAGATACCCCTACTACGTGACCCACGAGAACTATTTGTTATTAAATAACAGACGAGCGGAAGAAACAAGT
>JAHDVE020008442.1:0-59190 GCA_022606495.2 Halesus radiatus | reverse complement strand
CGTTGGTATTCCGGGGGGTGGTCCAAGGGTCAGCGGGGGGGGCGTCAAAGAAGAAGAAGGCAGGTCAGTTCCAAGAAGAGCGAGGTGGAGCGGTGGAGTAGAGGTGTTGTCGGTCCGAGTGTTGCTGGCTATCTGCCGAACTGCCCGTTTTCGGCCCGTATATAAATACCACCTAGGCGCTACGCCGGGCGGCCTAGTTGGTATCTCACGGCGCTATAGACACAAAATCTGCCTCGAGTAGCGCCGCGAGATTGTCACTCGATATCACCGTCTCTCTTCCACCGCGCCATCTCGCTCTGTCATCTTTATTCAGTTTAAAGTTAGTGTGGTCTGGAGGAACATACTCATCCCCAGACCACCAAATAATCAAATTACAAATACAAATACAGAAATATCGGGAATCGGGCCTGTGCGCGAACAGTGAAGCAATATTTATTTTTCACACGACCCGATTCCCTTACAAATTACATGAGCGAAATATATGATATAAAATTAGGCGGCAAGCGTCCGATACACTCCCCTCGTGGAGCTCTGCTACACTCCAGACCGGAGGGCGTATTGCCGCTTGGTGCGGCGTGGTCCCCGATCCCCGGTCCTTCTGCGGAGGGGAAGGCGGCGGGGCGACGCCAGCGCGGGAACATCAGTCTGGGCATCAGCGGCAGCCAGGAGGACGGCGATCTTCACTGCCGGCCTGATGTAGGTCCCTGAGCTGGTTTTGACTTTGACGGTCCTTACTTGACCGTCAGGGGATGGGTGGGCCTCAAGGACTCGTCCGCGCGGCCAGCTGTTGCGGGGCAGCGCGGGGTCAACTATTAGAACCAGGTCGTCCTTCTGGATGGGCGGGGCTGGCCTTTGCCACTGCTTGCGAGTGGCGAGAGTGGGGAGGTACTCGCGCACCCACCGTCTCCAGAACATGTCCGCAAGCTGCTGGCCTATCCTCCACTGCTTGCGGAGACAGGCATTCTCCTCAGCTGCCCCGTACATGGCCAGGTGAGGCCGCTTCCCGGTCGAGCCCAGCAAGAAGTGGTTCGGCGTCAGTGGTTCCTCGTCCCTGGGGTCAACCGAGAGGTGGGTGAGGGGCCGAGAGTTCACCGTAAACTCCGCCTCCGCCAGCGCTGTCAGCAGCGTCTCCTCTCTTGGCGCTCTCGCCTTGAGCGTGGCCGAGAGCGCCCGCTTCACCGAGCGTATGAGGCGCTCCCAGGCTCCCCCCATGTGGGGGCTGCGGGGCGGAATGAAATTCCATTCCATCCCGTGGGTTGTTGAGTAGTCCTGGACCCGAGGATCCTGTCGGATATCCTCCACGGCGTCTCTCAGTTCTTTCTCCGCGCCGTGGAAGTTTGTCCCGTTGTCAGACAGGATGAGCGCCGGTTGTCCTCGTCGCGCCGTCATCCTCTGGAGAGCCATTATGGCGGAGTCGGCGCTCAAGGACGAGGCCAACTCCAGGTGCACCGCCCGTGTTGACAAACACGTAAACAGGGCGGCGTAGCGCTTCTCCTTCCGTCGCCCCACGGTGACGTCTAGGGGGCCAAAATAATCAAGCCCGCAATTTGTGAAGGGGCGGACGTGATGAGCGAGCCTCCCGGCTGGCAGGGGAGCCATCATCGGCGGAGACGGCCTGCTCCTTCTCATCCGGCATGCTGGGCACGTCCGGGCGATCTGCCTGAGGTTTGTGCGAAGCCTCAGGACAAAGAAGCTCGTCCGGATCTCGGCCACGGTTTTCTCCGCGCTCGGGTGGTCCGCCTTGTCGTGGTAGTGGGTGATCATCAGCCGGGTGTATCGGTCACCCCCGTCAAGGATGATGGGTGACTCCGGTACTCCCTTCACTCCCTTCAGCCTGGAGCCCATCCTGATCACCCCATTGTGTAGGTGGGGTGCGAGGGAAGTGAGACGGCTGTCGGCAGCTACCTGCTTGGCGCGCTGAAGCTGATGCAGCTCCTCACCAAAGGCCGCCTCCTGGGAGCACCTTATCCACCTCCACTCAGCTGCTCGGAGCTCCTGCAGGGTGAGGGAGCCCTCTACTGGTTTATCCGGGCCTTGACGGCATCGTCGTACGAACCTCAGCATCCATGCTGTGGCCCGGATTAAGCGGTTCCACGACGAGAACCGCGTGATGCAGGGCAGCGCCTCCTCGATGACATGGGCGAGGCCGACAAATCTAGGCCGCACCTCTAGGGTCAGCTCGTCTGGCTGCACCCTCGCCCTCTCCTGAGGCCATTGAGCCTCCGGTGTCGCCAAGAAGGGGGGGCCAGAGAACCATCTCCCGCTCGGAGTGAGGTCGGGAGCCTCTAGATCTCTGGTCCCGATGTCCGCCGGGTTCAGCTTTGTGGGGACCCAACGCCAGCTGCCGATGTCCGTTAGCTCGTCGATCTCGCCGAGCCGGTTGGAAACGAAGGTAGAGTAGGCCCGGGGATCCGTACGAAGCCAACAGAGGACCGTCGTCGAGTCCGTCCAGTATTGGACCGAGCTGATGGGTGCCTGACACTCCTTCTTTATGGTGCCGGCCAGGCGCGCAGCCATGAGCGCTGCCTGCAGCTCGAGGCGGGGAACGGAGAGCGGCTTCAGTGGCGCCACCTTGCACTTGCTCGCCAGGAAGGTGGTCGTGCTTCTACCTTCCCGGGCGGTCTCCACTAGGTAGGCGACTGCGCAGCATGCCACCTCGGAAGCGTCGCAGAAGAGGTGGAGGGCGAATATGTTTCCCCTGTGCTTCACACAGCGCCTGGGGATGACTACGCTGCTTTGCTGTAGCAGCCGTAGCCACTCCCCCCATTTAGCCGCGTGTTCCTCCCGGATCTGTTCGTCCCATTTGACGTTGCTACGCCAGACCTCCTGTAGGAGTATCTTCGACCGGACGGTGAGACAGGCCAGAAAGCCCACCGGGTCGAAGATCTTCATGGCGTAGCTCAACAGCTGTCGTTTGGTGGGGCGGGTGGGAATCTCCCCGGCGGCCTCGGCGAATCTGTAGATGAACCGGTCGCTCGCCGGTTCCCAGACCAGGCCCAGGATCCTCTCGGTCTCTTCAGCGCCGCTGTTGATGGGCACCGAAGACTTGGCCCTGTGGTCCGGGTGTACTCCGGCTATGGCCGCCGGGTCGTTGGATGCCCAGTTCGTCAGCTGAAACCCTCCCTTCTGGAGCAGGGCGGTGACATCCTTCACTAGTTCAGCGGCCTCAGAAGCGGTGTGGACGGCATCCAGGTAGTCGTCCATGTAAAACTTTTGCTGCACCGCCACTGCGGCCGCAGGAATGTTTTTCCCGTGCTCCGTCGCTATCTTGTTCCTGACGAACTGGGCACTGCTCGGGGAGCATGTCGCCCCGAACGTCATCGATGACATTCTGTATGTCCTGAGCTCTTCTTGAGGTGTGTCCCTCCAAAGGAAGAGCTGGGAGTCTTGGTCTGCCCGGGCGATCTTGATCCGCAGAAACATCTCTGCGATATCAGCCGCTATTGCCGTTTTCCCTTCCCGGAAACGTAGCAGGTTGCCGAGAAGAGACGTCAGTAGGTCGGGACCCGTTAAAAGATTATCGTTTAGCGAGGTCCCTCGGCAGCGGCTGGCGGCATCGAAGACCACCCGGATTTTCCCCGGCTTATTCGGGTTCGTCACTGCAAAGTGGGGCAAGTACCACCTGCGGTCGCTCGGCCTAGCTACCTCCGCTGCGGATAGCTGCTCGGCATACCCGCGGTTCACTAGCAGCGCCATCTTCTCTCTGTAGGCTGCTGCCAGTGTGGCGTTCCTCGCTAGCTTCCTCTCGAGGGAGGACTGCCGGTTGACAGCGCATTGCCTGTTGTCGGGAAGTTGCGTGTCGTCCTCCCTCCACAGCAGGCCGGTTTCCCATCTTTGGGGACCACAGGGGCGCGTGGTCTCCTTCATTATCCTTTCGGCGCGGATAATCGCCGCGTTGACGCGGCTTGAAGCGGTGACACCGAGGGAGTCGACAGCGAAGTTCAATTTTATTAGCGCCGTCAATCGTTGCTCCGCTTCGCTGTCGATCTCCCCGGTCATGTTGAGCGTGGTGTGGGTGGTGAGGGTGGCTCCCCCGTGCGCTATCCACCCCAGGGCTGTACGGGACACCAACCTTCTGTCGGCCTCCTCCCGAACTTCACGGGACACGATGAGGTGGGCATTATCTTGCCCCAACAGTAGCCTCGGCCACACTGTGTTGCTACCGCTGGTGGCTTGTCTCGGGAGGTCGAGACACCTCACCGTGTTGGCCTTCACCTTGAAGGCCTCCCCGTCGCCCTGCACACTCATGCTCACACGCTGCGATGACGCGTCGGAGGAGCACATGCCGTTGGCTCCGTGGATGCGCAGGCCGCGGACCGGGCCCGTGGCCCCGATAATGTCCGCGATTTCCGCGTCAACGAGGGTCACCGTGGAGCCCTCGTCGAGCAGCGCGTGAACTTGCACTTGGCCATCGGGGCCACATAGAGTCACCGGCACGACTTTCAATAACACACGCGAAGAACTGTCCCACGTGTTCATTACTGTCTGCGCCTCACTGACACGGGCACGTGTGGCGTCGTGCAACAGGTGGTGGTGGGGGGCCCGGCACGTCCCCACCCCGCAATTCACTCGGTATTTGCACGCTCTCTTGTTGTGTGTTCCGTCGAGGCACTTGAAACACACCTTGGAATTTTTCACTATTTCCCACCGGGCACTCACGTTTTCCGCGGCGAATTTAGTGCACTTTCCCAACTTGTGCACGGCGTCTGGGCACAACGCGCACCTCACTTCAATTGTCTTTGGCTCGGGCCCGTCACTCGATAAAAACACATTTTCCCGGCGCGGGCGAGCGGTCCGTGGCTGCTCGGCTGCGTTCGGTCTCGGTGCTCGGGCGTTGTCGGTGAGGCCCGACCGAGGTACCGCGTTCGTCAGCCTCTTCAGGAACGCGGCAAGCTGCTGAACTGTGGCCGCGTGCGCGTGGTCAGCCACCTTGTCTAGCCACGAGATGCGGAGAGCCAGCGGCATCTTCGACGCAATCTCGCTCAGCAACGCCGGGTTCGTGAGGTAGTCGCTCCGCAGATTGCCGAGCGAAGCGACCACGTTCTGCACGGCGCCCGAGAACTCCACGAGCGCCTCAGTGGATGCATCCTCCGGCAGGCGGGTGAGCCGTTTGATGCGGTCCAGCATCACCGCAGCAATCGAATGGGCGCTGCCGAAGCGGTGTTCCAGCACGTCCATGATTTCCGGGACCTGCGCTGGGTCCATCAGGAGTGGGCTGACGGCGTCGCGAGCCTTTCCCTTCAAGGCTCGCTGCAGCCGCATAAGGTTTTCTGCGGCCGTCATCCCGCAGGTCACCGTCGACTGATAGAACTGGGCCTTCCAGGCTTGCCATTCTACGGCGTCTCCGGCATATGGCGGCAGGTCCTTAGCGCTGGACTGCCGCGCGATGAGGGATGCCATCCTCTCCTCCTCCGGCTGCGAGCGTGGCGAGGCTGCAGTCTGCGACTGCCGTAGGGCGTCGGCAAACATCGCCGCCATCTGTGCGAGGGGGTCAGGTCTGTGGTTGACCCAATCGCGGGTCTGCGTCGCCGTCTCGTCCGCAGTCGGCCGGCAGTTGTATGCCCCATACGAGTCTGCGGGGGGCTGGGCGGCCGGTGAGTCCCCGCTCAACGGGGCCGCGGGGTACTGCGCGGGGTACTGCGCGGGGTACTGCGCGGGGTACTGCGCGGGGAACTGAGCGGGCGGCGGGTTGGTAGGCCCGCAGGCCCCTGTGAGGAGAGCAGCGAACTCATGCCGCTCAGTTCGCTGGTAGTCCGTCCTCGGGCCGGCTCGTGGTAGATCGGGGGCGAGGACGGGGCCATCTCTGGTCGGTTCCGCAGCTTGGGGAACCTCAGGCCTCAGACGGATGGTGGGGGGCTCAGCTGAACCTCCCGGGAATCCGCTAGGTTGTGCCGCTATCTGCGGCGCAGCGGTTTGCGTCACCGTTTCTCTGCTTCGGGTGCCGCCGATAGGTAGCGGTGTCGTGTGCTCCCCGAAGTTCCGCTGCTCTCCGCTGGATGGCGCCGGGTGCGCCAGGCTGGGTTGCGCTGCCGCAGCGAGCAAAGGCGAGGTCTGCGGCACCCCTCTCAACGCTGCAATAAGGTCAGCGATCTGGCGGGCGTTCTCCTCCTGCAGCTTCTGGTTCCTGATCCTCTCAGCTCGTAGCTCGAGCTGCACCTGCCGGAGTGTGTCCTCGCTAGAAGCATCGCTTCGCGACGAGGCGTCGGCCATGGCAGGGGAGGTTAGGCGGTCAGAAGGGGAGGCCCCACCCGCGGCAGAGCCGGCGGCGGGTGGGGGCCCTGAGAGGAGCGTTGAGTCATCTAGGCTGCCTTGTTGGGCAGCGTGGGGCAGGAGACTGGGGGGCGCCGATACGGCCGCACCGGTAGCGACGGGTCCATCCCTTCCAGGCGTAGAGTCCCCTTCGGATGTGCTCTTCCCAGAGCGTAGAGAGGGCGACATCGCTGCTTCGCAGAAGGATCCTGGCACGAAGGACCAGCTTATGTGTCAGACGTACTCCGACACACAAACGACTGTAGAAAGGCCGACTGATTGCAATCTGCGAAGCGGGATGGAGGGAGGGGGGAGACAACCTGTCGTTCCTCCTTGCAAAAGGAACGACACCGATTTTTGTATCTTGCGAAATAACGATTTTTGTATCTTGCGAAATACCGATTTTTGTATCTTGCGAAATACCGATTTTTGTATCTTGCGAAATGCTCGACTGGGCCTTGTCCGTGATGAAGCGAGGGTCTGGTTCCTTGGGGCGTTGGTATTCCGGGGGGTGGTCCAAGGGTCAGCGGGGGGGGCGTCAAAGAAGAAGAAGGCAGGTCAGTTCCAAGAAGAGCGAGGTGGAGCGGTGGAGTAGAGGTGTTGTCGGTCCGAGTGTTGCTGGCTATCTGCCGAACTGCCCGTTTTCGGCCCGTATATAAATACCACCTAGGCGCTACGCCGGGCGGCCTAGTTGGTATCTCACGGCGCTATAGACACAAAATCTGCCTCGAGTAGCGCCGCGAGATTGTCACTCGATATCACCGTCTCTCTTCCACCGCGCCATCTCGCTCTGTCATCTTTATTCAGTTTAAAGTTAGTGTGGTCTGGGGGAACATACTCATCCCCAGACCACCAAATAATCAAATTACAAATACAAATACAGAAATATCGGGAATCGGGCCTGTGCGCGAACAGTGAAGCAATATTTATTTTTCACACGACCCGATTCCCTTACAAATTACATGAGCGAAATATATGATATAAAATTAGGCGGCAAGCGTCCGATACAGAGCAGAGTCGTTCCTGCCGGACTAGTTCAATGGATCTGATTCCGAAGGCTGTGGACTCGCTCCGAGTTCGCAAATTTGGATTTACTCGTTCCGAACTCACACTAAAGGAACGACAGAGGTTTTGGATTGGAGTCAGAAACGAAAGGCGTCCCTATTCATTAGTGTAATATGAACGATTTTTATTCCGGAACTCGCGGAATGAGGACTGAAAGGAACGAAGACCGAGTCCGAGGAATCGAGTCCATGTGGCTAAACTCGGAATTGCAACCGAGTTTTTAAAATAAGTGGAATGACCCACCTCTTCGGTCGGCAAAAATTCAAATGTCACTTTAGAACTAGAGACAAAAATGGTTATTACCATCTAATGAGTCACCTTTTTATAATGATTCAAAATCTTATGTCACTTGAAGATATTTCATCAATTTGTGTTTTCAAATAACCTCTTAACCTATTTAAGATTATCCTTAGTCTTTAAGACTTAGAAAAATATAAGGAATCTTCCTTAAAAAGAACGGGAATTGCGATTGGTAACAAAAAAAAAAGTTATTTTTTGGTTTCCTTGGGAAGGTCCATCTACTTGCGTATATGTCGACGGCCAACGCTATTCCAATATTTGGTTAAACGGTGCTTATTTTCATTCGGAAACAAAGCGTTTTTTGGCTTTACATATTTTGTGTTTAATGCATTCTCGCCCGGCGACAAAGGTTAACAATATTGGAATATACGGGCACAAAGGCGTCCGCATCGTAAAAAATGGTAGGAAATATAAAAATTTATTTCCGTTATTTTATATTTTATCGTTTTTCGTAGTATTTTATCGCTGATTCGGAATACAGTGTTGTACAATGTAGAACTAGGGGTGTAGAGAGGAAGGCTAGGCTGTCAACATGTTTTATTGGGAACTAGGTGTCTGCACACAATTTTATTTACAGGAAGGGGAATATTTCATGGTAATTTGTGGATAAAAATACCCGTAATATTGAGAGGCGGTAGTTACCCACTTGGAACGGATTAGAAAACAAAGAAATAAAATACGCATTTTGGGGTGTGGTCATTAAGCGTACATGGTTGCATTAAAAGCGCGTTTCAACTTGAAGAGTTATTTGGAGAATTATCGATTGCATCTCTACCAGGGCGGAGTTTATTGGAGTTTCATCTCCAAAGCAGACAGCAAAAAAAGAATTTATTTTTAAATGTAACACGAAACAGACCTAACCTAGTTTATTATGAGATGTATCCTGAAATTAAAATATTCGTATATATAAATACACTTATACGTTATTTTCCCGTAAAAAAACACAAAGTACAATAATACTTTTATTTCATCAGCGGAGTTATTTTTTAAAAAGTTAGATTTTGACTTGCGTTCTCCCACATCTGGCTCTGCAGTAGGGCCGATTTCTGCGTGAACCGCATCTGTGTATCCTCGGAGATTTGTTGTTCAAATAATTAGAATTTGTAGGGAGATATTTCATAAAATTATAATTTCCTCAAAAGGTTGGTACTCACTTTGTGGTGTTATTATTAATAAATTAATTAAAATTTTCATTGTAATCACCACTTTATTAATATATACATATCAACATGTTTCTATGTTACGTTAATAGAGTTGTGATTATAAAGTAATTTTTAAGCCATTTATTCTATTTTTAAGTTAAAACGCATTATTATTATTATTTATAGTATTAAGGAATAAAAAAAGAAAAATAAATTTAATTTTTTAATCGCAGAATAACTACTGACACATAAATTTAATTTTTAAATCGCAGACAGGGACCTATCAAATAACTACTGACACATAAATTTAATTTTTAAATCGCAGACAGGGACCTATCAAATAACTAGTGACACATAAATTTAATTTTTAAATCGCAGACAGGGACCTATCAAATAACTACTGACACATAAATTTAATTAAGTCGCAGACAGGGACCTATCAAATAACTACTGACACGTGATCTAAAATGAAGGAATAATAAAGAAAAATAAATTCAACTATCAATTTGAAAGCATAAAAATAAAAATTAATATTTAGGAATAAAATAAATTTTAATTACATCCCTTGGATGCAACGAGCAAAGCGGTAGGATATATTAAATTGTTTTTTTTTTCCATATTTGTAATTTCTAGTATTCGAGAATTTATGTATGAACGTAATGTCCAGTGTTAAAAGCAATATTTCAAATGTATTTACAATGATAAAGAGTTATGAATTAAGAAAATACTAACAAAACATTAATCATCTCATCGTCCTAATACATTTTGTTTTGTTATGACATGAAGTGAATGAATGAATTTGAGAAATTAGTAGACTCGACCAAGCAACATCGGAGGCGCTGAGAAATTGACCATTTATCGGAGTCATTCGATAACCCCATGCGCCCAGATTCCAGAATAGACTATCGTACATTGTGTCACCGAGGAAAAGTTCCGTTGCAAAGATAAATAATTCATTTAATTTCAAATTATTGATGTGTTCTATTTATGAATGAAGTCTGAACGGAAATGGACAATATAATATTTACAGATAACAAACGAATCTATTCTGCTATTTCTTAATAACTGACTACACTGAAAAAATATTATGTCTTTAATCGGTGACTTTTCGGTTTCGTGCTTCGATTTGAGAGTTGATGATATTAACTTCAATGATTAAAAATATTATACGATGAGGTTTATAAGCTTCAATAAATTAAATATATATATTTAAAAAATATATATATAGATTAATTTCCATTTTTTTTTTAGTTTTGGCGAAAATTTAACTTAATTTTGGCGACTTTAAGCTCTATAATTGTAGTTAAATATAAACAGCTATTATTAATGAAAGAAATTATAGTATTCACGAGCAAACCAATTATCAATACGGATATTTAAAAAATGTTAATGCTCAATACTATTATTATTCTTTGAATTAGAGTTTCTAAAACGGTACATAAGTTTATTACTTATGTTTAATTATAGTTCACCATGAATAGAATATACAATTATGTACGGTAAAGCTCATTCTTGTTTTGACATTTGACTTATTTGGAGGGTTTTGAAAAATTGAAACTTTGAAAATTATTTTAACCACGAAAACTTATTTTAGAAAAAAATAAGTATACTGGTATTTAAGTTTGAAAGCCATTATTGATAAGAATATTTAAAATGTACTGGAGTTCCTTATTTATATACTTTGTAAGAATATAGGGAAATTATTTTGTTTGATATCAGGGTATCGTATTGTTTTTTTCGACTCTTTCTGTTGATAGTACCTAATCACTCAAAAAATATTCTTAATACTAATCAAGCACCTACATAGCATTGATTTCTTATCAACTTTACTCTACCCGTGAAAAGTTTGAAAAAACAATTAGTTATATTAAACTGTCAGATATTTAGTTTTTGGTCGCGGTGTTAGATCAACGTGATTTTTCACGGGCATGACAATAGACGTTTTAAAATTGTACGGACTATAATAGTTAGGGTTGCAGTTTTTCCGAGATTTTTGCGGGATGCCTTCTTTTTATGCAAAAGTAGTTCGTCGTAGGTGCTCTGAATAACAAACGGTCTTTATACCCTCGACACCGGTGTACATCCGGGAGCCACGCCAAATGCGTGCCCTACATTTGAAACACAGTTGGCATTTTTTTCCCGCAGGAGACCAATGACATTACACACTTACAGACACGTTTTGTCTGACAAAATTTACACAAAATGTGGCACTAGAACAAATATTCTTACGTTTGTAGTAAATTCTTAATTCAAACACTTTTCATTTATGACAAGGATTGACGATCAAAAGATGTGTCTTTTGAACGCGATGGATGTAGTTTGTATTTCGTTTTCATAATTCAAAGTTGCGTGGGTGTGAATGAGATGACACTACGCCTCCTCGCTATCTCACTTTCCCTAATGACGTTTGATATATTCGGGAAACCATGTTTAATATTAAGTCATTTGCGTGTATGAAATGTTATTCCATGGCTTTTATTGATGATTCCATATAATGGAAAAACTTTTTCAACACACAGGTGGGCATTTTGGCATTTTTTTTGCAAAATGGTTAGAGACAGCAGACGACCTCACGCGACGCGTGACAGTTAAAGTACAGTAATTACCGTATCTATTGCTTGCCACTTTGTGAGCTGTAAAACGTGTCTATTGTTTGTAATGTTATTTTATGAGACTAGCTGGTTTCTACAATTTGTTAATTAGCTTAGAAAAAATAGCAAGTCGGTTGTGGAATGATTTACCGGCTTTTGAGTTTCCGTCTTCATGATTCGTTTTCTTTCTTCATTGGTCTCTTCAAGACCCAGTTGGCTGCTTCGCACACAGCGTCACCATACATTATATTGACGAGGATGTTAAAAAAATTATTGGAAATTTCAGAAGTCAATTTATTTCATGGTTTGTGTTTATTTTCGTATGTGTACCACAATTCAACAACATTGACTTATAACATCCATAATAGGGGGGTGTTCTGAGGCGGAAGGAAAAGACAGGAAGTAACAGATTTACGTGGCTTGAACAATTTTAAACAAGTTATCGATTCTGAATGGTGATCTTAAGTTCTACTCCCCTCTTTACGGTGCATTATGGTGTTATTGATTTTTATTATTGCACACTTTTGAATTATATTCTTTCCCTCTTTACGGTGTATTATGGTGTTATAGATTTTTTTCATTGGAGAGTTTTTTCGGTGCATTGTGTGGTTAATGATTTTTATTATTGGAGTTTTGAATTCTACTCTTTGCCTCTTTTTAGTGCAATATGGTGTTATTGGTTTTGATCATTGGAGAGTATATAATTCTAGCCTTCCTCTCTTTACAGTGTATTTATGGTGTTATTGATGTTTATACAGTTTAACACATATACTACTTTAATGTAGGAAACAGTCTAATCATAACGTTCATAAATTAATAATAATATCCTAAAAAAACACGACATTGAAAATGGACTTGAACGACGAAACAGCTGCCACAATAATTAAAAACTAAAATACTTTCAAAACTTAATAATAATATTAGTAAATTTGATTTATATTAGTAGTTTAAACAAAGAAAAACAATTAATAATCTGATACAATACGATTAATGATGTAATTATGTTTCTATATTTAAAAAACTCGTCTATATATATAAAAATCTATGTAAGTTTGTTTGTTTGTCCACGATTTTCCATGGTTAGCCACAGATAGCATATTCAAAAGAAGAAGGTTTTTTTGGGTAGAATATTTTAAAAATGGAAAACACGAGTAGGTACCTACTTAAGAACTTTATGATTTAGATATGTTTTGAAAAAATAAATGTTTGAAATGAAATAAAATATTCAAATGAATGTTTCTTTATTGTAGATAGTTACTTTCTGTGTCAAATCAATTATGGCGCCCTAATGACAAGCAAGAATTCACAACTTCATAACTTTATAAAAAAAAAACCCCGAACAAGGCCGGGTACACATTAGCTAGGATTATATTTAAAAAAATTGACTGGAATGGCTATAAAAGAATACATTGTAATGAATTAAAATTTAAAAAATGAAGCCGCGTGTACGTCCCTGTCGTCTCATTGCTTAATAGGAATGCATTGGGGTCATATGCGCCCATTGGCTCGTGTATCGGGACTGGCTATGAATAGGTGGGTATCTACATCTACCGTTTCATTGTCCGTCTGTTGTGTACCCGAGTTATATCATCGTCATCACCAATGGTCCGGCCGGAAGCATGATACTATAATAGTAACTGCGGAACTATAAACATTGTATGGAGATCGCCGATATTAAGCAAAATATAACTACACATATAATATGTAGGTATTATGTTCTACGTAGGTATAAACACGGCACATATAACCCTTAGAAGCGTGATCTACAAAGATTGTCACCAATTTACATGAGACTTTTCGACTCCTAGTTCAATGTAATTGATATTCTGTTCGTATGTAAAAAAAATGTGTATACCAGGAAACATTTATTATTATTTATTTTTTTTTATTTTTTTATTTTATTATTTAAACGCCCAGAGGGCTTTTACATACGTATACATCATTTTTAAATCACATAAAATAAAATAAATAGAAAACATGCAAAAAAGTTAACACTTGAAAAATTAAAAAAACTGCATCAAAGCTAAAAATGAGGTAAAATATATATCTTAACATAACTAGAAAATAACATTTAATAATTACTGAGCTTTTCAACATGAATAAAATGCTGATTTTTGCACTCGCTTCTGGTGAAATTTAATCAAGTTTAACGCGAATGACCATTCGTCAAAAGAATTACGTTTTAAGAATTAGTTTTACGATTCAATTTTTTTTTTATGTTAGTTTTGTAATTTTTTCTTTAAACCCCAACTAAGAACCCATTTTACATATATATTTATTAAACTGTATTAAATACAAAATAGGTTATGAGGTTCTTAGTTTGGGTCTTGAGAAAAAAAAGAAAAAAAACTAACCTAAAATCTATAGAAAAAACTTTACTAAGCTGTAAATGAATTTAGCCCACTCTCTGACGGTCCGGTGAGGAACGAACATTTCACTCGTTACTGGAGACACTGCGAAGAAAAGTCCCACAATGGACTGCGTTGCAAACCGTTACCTTATTTTAGCAAACTTGACGTTTCTGTGCAGTGTCTCCAGTAACGAGTGAAATGTTCGTTCCTCACCGGACCGTCAGAGAGCATCCAACGTATTATTTTGAATGTCCGCCGATGTAAACGAACAGTTAAAACGAAGTGTTCTTTCAACAATCTATGCGTATTAAAAACGAGTCTGAATTGTAAAACTTATTACTTCAAATACGTTAAAAACAAGCAAGCAAATCAGAAACATTCCTAAAAATTCTTCGTGTGGTGGAGGAGATTTGGTGGAGGTCATAGTGGGATGCTGAGGTTATTCAGTCAACGGCATCAGGAGTCACTTGGTTCATAACAGATATGCCATAGGGAAACTGATGAAGGGGACATTCTTCTACGATGTGTTCTGTTGTTTGAATTTGTCCACATTCACAAAGTTCGGAATTCTTTAGGCTTCATTTATTTATTTTAATTTATTAATTATTTATTTATTAAGTATCAACGTCCCGATGGGCTTTTACATATTTTAACATTTTACATGATTTTGTCTACAGAAATAAAAAAAAGTTTTATGTAAAAAAAGAACATGATACATAGTGGGTATATATATATATAAGTGTAACATATTTATGATATAACTAACTAACTAACTAACCATCACGCCGTTTCCCCGCAGGGGTAGGCAGAGAGGACGGGCCGCCAAACAACTCGATCTTGGCATACACTTCTTGCTTCATTCACATTCAAACATCGTCTCATACATTCTCTTCTATTATTCCGACTTCTGACTTCTTTATGATATATATGTATGTATAATAATGTATAAGAGCATGACATAGAGAAGTTATAAAGGGAAAGGTTTTAATTTGTAGATACTACCTTTTTTTTAAAAAATAAAAATAGTAATAGCCTCATCATAATATAAAAGTGTATGACATAATATAATATGAGTGCATGACACTGTGAAGAAAAAAAAGTGTTTTTATATGTCAGATGACGTAAAAATCCATGAAATTGCATAATAAATAATATAGTGCATAATACAGAGAAAGATAAAATAGGAACAAGTTTTTGGATTGTAGATAAGTAAATAGATAATTAAAAAAAAATTATACAATAGCTCCTATGCGATGTTCCTATGATCGTTGCAACATAAAAAATTATACAATAGCTCCTATGCGATGTTCCTATGATCGTTGCAACATAAAAATATCATTCAGGTACCCTTTAAACAAGGGTTTTTTATGTTTATTTATTTATTTTTTTGTATATGAGTCCCAACTGCCCCCAACCGTGAGCCAGTGAGACTATGGCATCCCCAATTGGGGAATGTTGTGAGGCTGAAAGTATTGGGGAGGGGAAGGAGAAGGGGAAGAGGAAGGTGGGGAAAATACCTGGATATTCAGATCTGGTCACCAAACACGGCTAAAAGCCATTTCAAGCAACGTTTCAATCGGGTAAACTTACATTAAATATATCTATAGCAGAAGTGAATTTCTGAAAATTTATTCATCATATATGGACAACGGGTGTGACTGCATCAATTAGGCAATTCATTAATTATCATGTAAACGTCAGTTGCTATGTACAAACATTAAAATAAGCTTAGACAAATTGATTGTATGTTAAAATAATATCAACTCAAAAATCATCAAATAAACCATAGACAAACAAGTGAAAACTAGAGACAATAAATAATCCCAAAAATTTCTGCTATATGTGTTTACAACGATGACGAAATGCTATCGAAAAAACCAAAAGCAAACAGTGGTGTAATGACCCATAAGAAGTAAGCAATATTCCATACAAAAAATAATGCAACATGTTCAAGAGCGAAGCGTTCTACATTCCGGTTCATTACGGGAATATTTAAATTGTAACGCGAAAACCACCTGCTCAACAATACTCACAGTTGCAGTAGCCAATAACAGCATACTGGGAATGATTGTAATGAACACACGTGATAAATTTATTGTTCTATGATCTGAGGTAATATATATATATAAATCAATGTAAGTTTGTTTGTTTGTTCTCCATTTTCTCGTGGACCGGTTACGCTGAAAATAGCACTGTTTGTTCTTATTAGTGCCGCGAAGGTTTAGAGAGTAGTTTTAATGAAATCCAACATGTAAAACTGTATAATGTTTTAAAACTACTATGAAAAACATTGAACCCGCCATGTTTTATTTAGGTTAGCCTATAGATATAACACTCTGGTTAGCCACAGATTGCATATTCAAAAGAAGAAGGTTTTTTGGGTAGAATATTTTCAAAATGGAAAACACGAGTAAGTACCTACTTATTTAGATATATTTTGAAAAAAATAAACGTTTGGAATGAAATAAAAAATTCAAATGAATGTTTCTTTACTCTCGCTGTCAAATCATTTATTGTACCCGAGCAAGGCCGGGTACACATCAGCTAGTGAGCAATAAAAATGTTTGCCGGGCTTTTTAAATTTGGAAACTACAGTCTGACATTTAAAAAATTGAGGGCGCTGCTATCTTTTAAAACGTTTTAAATGCCAACACCAAGATGGCTCATAGGAAGATTATTGGAAGTTTAAAAAAGCACAATGGTCCAAGTGCATGCTTTTTACTTACACCAAATGGTATCTAGAAATTAAAGGTACTTTCCCAAAGGAAAACATCTCCTTTTCATTGGATTTCACGTCTATTTTATATTTAAACCTTTTTATCATTCACCGCTTTGCAAGGAAGACAATTAGTGAAACGAAAAATGCGATTGTTGTATTTCTTAAAGTATGGAAATAATCATGTATGGCAGGTAAATAACAATAAAAAAATAAAAAGAAGCAAAATCAAATTCACAGATCAAAATTATAAATAAAAAACGTAAAAAAACTAATTATTGTATTTTGTATTGTTTCTTTAACGAATTGTCTAATTCGGATGTGAAAAAATTTGCTTGGTATTGCCGTGGTAATGAAGAAATGTAGTTCCGCTTTATTAATGTCTACATTTTATTGCCAAGCTATAGATAGCTACTCACCAATACCGACGGTTGCAATAATTAATAACCGCATAGGCAAAGAATCATAATATATGCTCAAGTGTCAAAAGCAAAGCGTAACATTCCCGATCATTCACCATTACAGGAATTTTTGAATTTGAAAAAGAGGCTTACAAAAAGGTACTGGCAGTTGTTGCAATAGCCAATAACAGTATAGGTACCTAGTGAACAATGAACCGGCTGTTGAGGGTGGACTGTAGTCGCGTGCCTACTGCCTATGCCCAGCTGTCTCAGGTGTTGTGGTACCTACCCAAGGATGTAATTACTATTGTAGTTTAGGCAAGAGCCACCTTTTGAATGCACTGATAATGCCGCTATTATGTTTGCCGGTTCAACCTTTTAGAATTCGGGCGAATTTGCTTCCTTTTTTATTTTGTGCGATGTGGGATGCTCCATTGTATCGATAGATTTATTTACATTGTTACTTGCTTTACGAAAGATCGACACTGTTTTTAAAATTGAAATATTTAACTAACTTACCGTCACGCCGTTTCCTAGCCACAAAACTCTATATTGGCACACTATCCTTTGCTAAATTCTTAAATTTTCTTAAATTAATAATAATAATAGTGTTTTACTATCTTTTTTTTAATAATAAAATAACAAATAATGAAAAACTCACTGGGATTTTCCGTGCTTTATATTGATAGGTTGGGTGTTTTAAGTGCAGTTGAATGGTTTCGGCGTTAGTCTGTATTTGGTGTTAATATAGTTTCTATTTAAGATCTCCCTATGTAACGTATCCAGTGTTTTATTTGATTTTCAAAAGCATTATTGTTGTTGTGATTTTTAAAGGAGAGTGGGATTTTGCTGTAGAGTTTTGTACCACAGTATAAGAAGTTTTTTTGTCCAAATGTTGTGTTTGTGGTTCCTTGTTGGATTTGTTTTTGATTCTGAGATCTAGTGTTTCTAATAAGTGTAGATTGTTGTCATTTCTTGTTTTTGGTATTATGGATGTAAAGTAGGATTGTTTTAGAGTATAATTATTTTATTGACATAATGTTAAGTTTGTTGGAGATTTTGTCAGTGCTAGTTCTTACAGAGACTTTAAGAATAATTTTCATCGTGGCTTTTTGTGTTCTAATGAGTAAATTAAGAATAATACTCCATTATTATTCCGTGTCTTTTTCGGGAATCTCCAAATTCTTCTACGTTCTCCTGACACTTCTTCTATGACGGTGGAAATGATGATGCAAACTGAATAAAGTAACGTAAAAAAGTCTTCTCAGGTTTTGCCGCTTCAGATATGGTTAATAATTAGATACCTGTATATTATTTAAAAAGCATCCGGGACATAGCATATTCACCCATAACTTATGATAATATTTACATGTATGGACCGATCAGTGCCTGAGTTGACATCGCATCTGAGTCGCATACAGGCATCGTGAGTTCAATTCCGCGGCTGGTATAAGTGCTCTATCACGACAAAAGCAACATATTCCGCTTACTTTGATGGTAGTAGGAGATTTTAAAACACTGTCAGGTTATTCGTCAACTGTGAATGTTTGCTTTCATTAAAAAAACTAAAAAAATATTGGTTTTATATAATAAAGACTTGAATTCTAATTCTAATTATAATTCTTTTGAAAAATTAGAACAAATTGGGTCTTTACTTTGCAACTATTATTGGCCCATTTCAACATTTGTCCTGGTCGAAATTCACCATAACATCGAATTTTTACCATCGTCAACTGAAAAAAAATCACCAATTCAGATGCTGGATGACCAAACCACCTTTAAGACCTCTTTGATTTCTTTTCCGCTGCATTAGCCTGATTAAATACTTAATTCAAGTTTGGGGAAAGCTTTGTCCTGCGCCATACTTTGTCCACCATTACCAGGATTTTCCTTGAAGAGGGGGGAGGTAGACAGTAAAACAATCCCTCTTTCCCCCTTTAAAAATCACATCTCGCCTAATACAGATCGAACCTTAGTCGTTTCGAATTCGTCCGATATTTTATTCGGGGAAAATCACCGGTCATTGTACTTTATATTCAATCAGCTTACATAAAGCTGAGGGTATTGGGCCATCTCATCGGTATACAATATAATGGATATGCCCCTCTGGTAAATCTTTTTTCTTTCTTAAATACTCCCGGGTTACGAGCGAGTAACCCGACAATATTTGAATTTCTTTTACTTCCATAATATATTTTTTTATTATTGAAATGAAATAAATTATAATTCCGTTATTAATTATTAATATCATTTTAACCGGAACAATATTTTTGTACTTTAATGGAGGACAGTTAGCAGAGAATTGAACTCGCGATGGCCTGGTGCATTTGCCAACCCAGTTGGAAATGCTGTCTTTGTTCTACCGGTATTTCAATGAAAGATGCTGAGGAACCAACGGTTGACATTTCTCACATAAGAACGGGTCGTTTCCACGACTCGTTCTTGAGATCAACAGCCCGGCTATGGAAGAATTTGCTGGCCTCTGTGTTTCCTCTCTCCTACTATATTTGGGTCTCTTCAAGACCTATATTCACTCCTACCTCTCCTCAAAAAGACCCTCGGAGAGGGAAATCTTTTTCTTTCATTGCGTAACGAGAGATTATGTTATATTTTTAACATGGTCTGACTTTGACCGTTCTTTTCCGAAATGTATTTAAAAATATGGAACTGATAATATTACGCCTGGGGTATATTTTTTATAGTTTTATGGACATTTCAAAACTCTTTACCTCATGATTAAGATTAAATTAATCTAGATATTCAATATGGATAAAGCTATGCAAATTCCATGATGCCAGAGCTCACCGTTCTAGTGGTTTCTTGCTTTACTCTAGACAAGGGAACAGAATAAGCAACTGCAGTCCAATTTTTATTTTCTTATTTTATCAATAATCACGTTCAAACTTTATATTTCGTTTTTTTTTCTACAGAATATTAAGTTAGTTTTTGTAGTTAAAATAATTTTCATAGGAAACCATAAGTAAACATAAGTAATTAAATAATGTACCTTTTTAGAAACTTTAACTCAAAGAATAATAATAGTATTGTGCATTAATATTATTATAATATCCGTATTGATAATTGGTTTGCTCATGAATACTCTAATTTATTTCATTAAAAATAGTTTTTTTTTTTATATCGAACAACAATTATAGAGATTAAAGTCACCCAAATTATGTTTAAATTTCGCCAAAACTAAAAAAAATACATGTATAAAATACAAAACAAAAGTGAACACTAAAAATTTCCGTACTAATCCAAAAACAGAATGCGCACGTGACGTCAGATGTTCGAAATGCAATTGCAGCAACATAACAAGGTGTTTTGATGAGGTGATTTTTTATTCACATTTAGTAATGGTTTATAAATTCTACGCATAATTATATATAATTATATATCCAGAATCGGCGTTCACTGATCTATATGAATACATATTTTTAAAGTCATTATATTTTTCACTGATTCTGCTAAAAAACTAAGTTAAGGTGATATATTTTTCTCTAATTCATAAAATGAACACATTATTAAAGCCTTAGCTGAAGCGTTTGATATTTATAGTACCTTGGTAATGTACTAATTCTTAGTAAGTATATCCTAAGTCTGAGTAAAATGGATTTACGAATAAAATGCCGTATTTTGCAACAACTTGTTAGAAATATTGTCGTGGTTAAAGCCAATCTTTTTATTCTGCACCATTGCTACTTTAATCCGGGATCTGCAATCGGTAAATGATGGGTCCAGCACGCTGGGGGTTTATTGAAAACGATGGCCAAATCGGAAGTCATTTGCGAAAGGACATTACACCTGACAACTGAGATCAATCAAATAATGAATTGCGGCTCCTCCGTACTACATACCACACTCCATAGATCTATAGTGAAATAAACACTTCCTGTAACTGGGAAAAGACGTAAAATAAAGTTAGAATTATTGTGAAAAGTTTTTTTGACGCAATAAATTAAACAAATTAAAAAAAACTATTTGGTGTTGCAATGATTTTATGATTCTATTAACCGCAGTTTAAAGAAATATTTACTACAGATGTCCTATATCATTTGTTGGGATGCTGTGTAAAGGGTTTTTTTGAGGTAAGGAAGGGAATTTGGAATTTGGAGATTTTATTTATTTATTTGTAGGAAACAAATAGCTTTTAATACAAATTTATATACAAAGGACGTTTAACAAAAGGTAAACCAACAAAGTTTCTTGTGCTAAGGACAGATGTTTTTGAGTCGAGAGGAAGAGGAAGATAGGATCGGGACAGGAGATACTCTCGAGATACCCATGTTGTAGAAGGAAGAAAGCACAGAGAAATCATCCCACAATCGAACTGTTGAAGAGTACGACTCGTTCTTATGTGAAAACCCGTGTAAAGATTGGGCGCGTGTTTGTCGTGTTTCTTGGCTGATCAATCAATGGCGCTAGTTTTTCGGAGCAACGTCCATTAAATTACTGGTAGAACAAGGATAGCATTGCCACCCAACCGCGATTATTTTAGTTGGCAATTAATTATCTGGACGGTTATTCATAAAGAGCTCTATCGAAATGAAAGTCTAATAAATAAATAAATAAAAAACCTAGATAATAAATGTTCTATCAGAACTAGGTCTCCCGTTTTCTTCAGCATATGATGTAACTGCAATCCCTGCAGGTAAACGATTCTTTGCAGATAAGAGATTCTCTCCATATTAAAGATTCTATGGAGATTGTTTAGATTACAAATTTTGAACAGATTGCAGATTCTATGTTTATTCCATTCTGTAATGCGCAATATGTTTTCAATTCTATCCTCAACGAACGATGGAAGCAATTTAAGCTTTTTTAGTGAATTACGTTACGTAATGTTGCAGTCGTCATAGTACATTCGTCGAATAAAAAATCAAGAATCTTTCGGCCGTTTTTCCCAACGGTACTGAGCAACTGTTGATCCGAAATTTTGCCTCAACACTGTTCAAATGCACAAATACGCTCTTCCCAACGAAATTCTTGATCAAATTTACGATCAATTTAGGATATCGGTTTTTGTGGATTAAGTTCCGCTCAACTAGTTATAAAAAGTGTCTTAGATTGATCATTCGAAAGTTGGGAAGAACGGCCGTTACTTTAAATGAGTTGACTTAATTACATCTTACAGCGTTGCACCTGTACGCCACTTTACGTTCCAACCTGATCACCTCGCGACTGGTTTATAATCTGAAGTTTTTGTCACCGAGACAAAAACATAATATGTTATCGCCAGGCTTATTTCATCACGACTGAACGTGAAATTCCACATTTATTTTTATTGTGAAAGCTACGAATCCGCTCCTGAAACCAGATTAATCGACCGTAATACGAGATATTTCATCTTTCATGCAGTTACACCGTCGTGATTCTGGTTCTTAGTGATAAATCTGAAGACTTATGTACGGATTTAATTAAGAAAAACGGATGCCTCGCAGTGGCGGTCGGTGACTTTTTGTAGAAGGAATGCTGGACAATAAGTATGCACTTACTATCAAATTTAATATACAAATCTATAAACTAGCTCATGAACAAAAATAAATTACTGACAAAAATAGTCTGTCCAATTAGCTATATAAATCATTTACGTTCCGCAACATTACAGATCCAAAATTTCTTAAATGGGGTGTAACAAAAAAAAAATCCACGACGTAGGTATTCAGGTTTTCATTTACTTAAACTTGAGCTCGATTTGATGCTCCTTATTTGTTTTGTAATGTCATGTTCAATATGTCACGCAAACAAATGTTTAATAGTTTTAAAAACAATCCACCGACTCAAAATATATATGCTATTCAGCGCATTATGCTCATAAGCATTAAAGTCGTTTTTGTACGTTGGATGCTCTCCTCAAAGCGTATCCAGTGCTCGAAGATATTGAAAGGCGGGAATGAATGCGCATGCGCGAGTGTTTGATTTTCGTACTTTAGGGATACGGAATAGAAAACAGTATCCACGGCATCCACACTGTACCCCATCTGTGTGTTTCCGCGCATAGACATTCGAGCATTGAGAATGTATAAGTATTTCGACTTGCTCCGTATGTCGTGTCGTTGTGTGTGTTAAATCTCCGAGGACGGGACGGTGTCGAATTGCAGTAGAGCTGTTCATGGCTAGAAGAAAATCTTTCTTACTCTAAGGAAGAAATACATCAAAATGTTAACCCTAGAACACAAGAGATGCGGAACATCCACAGCATGTATGGACGGACCGCGCCTGGTGCCTTGGTGTAATACGTACCAAGTACCAACAGCAAGCCGGCGCGAGTTTCTAACTGTCAATCTGTTCTGTATGACCGAGAAAGTTACTAGTTATTGCTCTGACAAAAGTAAACAAAAACAGAAATTCTCCGGTGAAGTAGAATGGCTGGTCATATGCAGTTGCTGCTGTAAATAAAAACGTGTTGAGTAAAACTCGGAAAATACAAATACATAGCACTTAATATCTAAATATGTTCCTAGTCCTCTCCATTTTTATTTTTTATTTTATTTTATTTCGAAAACCAACAGTTTACAATAATTATAATGTATGGTAAATATATTTCAAAAATGCACTAATGATAGGTTTGCGCTTAAGTACTTAAATTATTCTATTAAAAAAGAAAAGTTACAAAGTTAGCCTTTAAGGTTAGGGTGATGGGAGGGAGGGGAAGGGAAAGGATCTGGTCTGTGTAGAGTAATACGTATTGTGTGAATGTTTTTTATTGATTTCAGGTTTGAAATTATAATGGGGCTGAGTTGAATAAGTCGAACTCACTGTATGAAGTGTTAAAAATGTGTGAAGCGCGGTGAATAAAGATGTTTTGTTTTGAGTAAGTGTTGCATTGAGGTAGGTTTAGTATGTGGTTTTGTCTGGTTTGTCTGTTAGACACTTTCAATTGAATTCGTTCAAGTAATTCAGGGCAATCTATCACAGAGGTATAAAAACAATTTTTTGTAAGCCTTGTGGTTGTACCCTAGATAACTCTTGTTATGGATTAATAGGTTTAAAATAAAATAATACCACTAAATAAACGTAAATACCAGCGCAAAATTTTTGATTTCATCTTTCGTCGTCGTCATTTACAAAACAAGCTACATTTAACTGTGTTGTGCTATGATAATACGAATATTGTTATGTTCAATAAGAACAGATTTTGTGCATAATACCAGTAGTAACGACGCCCGCGACTGCACAGATAAGTCTTTACAAAATAAAATAATAATGAAGGTTATTATTTTACACATCAGGCGATCGACTTAAATTCGAACGAAAACACGCACTCCTCATGCAGGTTATGACAAGGTTGAAATTCTCGGTTAACACAGGCCGCGGTTTCGATTTACGCAAAAAAACATCACCAAATGATCAGGCATAATTATTAAAATATTTTACTGTAATATAAAAAAAAAACTTAGTTTGTCACAATGAGCAATACAAGAATATCGGAAAAAGCGTTCGTAAGTAGAAGATTTTGCACCTAAAATTTTTTTAGGTCTGAAACTTTATTTTTTTCTAGGCTTATAAAAAACTGACGAAAAAATGCTCGGTTAAACGAAAAAATGATTGCTTTTTTCATTATTTCCGATTGAATCGGCTTATGAGGAACGGCTGCGCGACCTGTTTCATACAAAACTTAATTTTGGATTTGAGGCCAAAACACTCACGTAAACCTAATGATCTTTTTTTCATCAAAAAGTATAGTTAATATCTAGTACGGATTAGAAGTAATTAATTTATTTTTGTTTTAGATTATGAAATAAAGGCCATTACAGAATTGATTATTCGCGATTTTAGAAGCACCAGTAACAATTCTTTGGGGGTTAACGGTGATTTAAAAAAAAAATTACTCCTCCTACTTTGGAAATATAATGAAATTTAAAAAAAAATAAAAATAAAATTATGTAAACATTATGGTGGACTTTAAATTAAATTGAAAACGGCCAATTTACATTGGAACACAAATTTGCCGTACATAATTTAAAATATCGACCCGAAAAACTTTTTTTTTTAATGTTTTGTTTTTATATTTTTATTTATATAATCATATTTACATACCAAATATGATTACTTAAAAAAAATCTAAGTTACCTCTCAAATTAAGATATTTTAATCAACAATAAATAAAATACTTCTCATCCGTACTAGATTTTTACTAAACCTTTAATTAAAAGAAAAATGACATTTAGTTTGGATGGGTATTTTGGCCTCAAATCCGAAATTAAGTTATATATGAAACAGGCAGCGCAGCCGTTCCTCTTAAGATATTTAAACAGTAATAATTTCTCGGAGTTTGCCAATCATTTATTGGAGAAAAACCATACCTTTGATTTTATTAATGGTACAATAAGTTTACACTGAAAAACTCTTTATTAAATTTATTCCGATTGCAATGTTCCACGTAAACTACGCTCTCTAACTTCATCCCCCTCCCCCTTCTTTCAACCCCCCCTACAATATAATATGTCACCCTATATTTGTAATTTAGTTATATACTCGTATAAACCCTGAAGAGGTGAGCTTTACTCACGACAAATGTCGGTTTTATTACAACAAAGTGGTTAAAATAAAGTTTTATTAAATTAATAAGAATTACTTTGTTTAAATCACTGTTTTTAATATAAATACATGTAAGAATAAACAATATACTAAAAATAATCACAATTATAAACAAATATTAAAAAAAATAGAACAAATTCCAAACATAAGCAAAAATTTACAAATAAGTGACGAAAATAGGTAATTATATTAGAACTATTAAAAGAAAGTATTTTGTTATTAATTTAAATAAAATTAAGATAAAAACAAAACATAAAAATAGTGATTAGGTTAAACAATTAAAATTATGATTAATAATACAATAAATATGCTTATTAATGCGATAAAAAATAAGAGATAACTGTTTAAAAAAAATTAAAACACTTAAAAAAAGTTTATTATTTATTTAAAATAAAAATGTAAGTACCTATTCCGTATGTACCGAAAAAAACACCGCTCCTTTTGCTGACCTTGAACCTTGATCTTTCAAGGTTCAAGTAAGCGACTGTTCATCAAGACGCGTGTTCCTGACTTCTTAATGCACGGGTCATTTCCTCCAGACGATTTATTAACCTGAGCGCCAACTTCCAACTTAGGTGACCTTTCCCAGTTTTGACCTGGCTCGCTGTGGCGGACATAAGATGAATTATGGATGGTCTTATTCCGAAATTTTGAGGTTGTAGAATGAGGATGAGGCTAGTGCGCTCGGGTTATTATACTCGTATAATACGTACGTATGGAAAATCTAAAAACACAAATATGTACGGAAAGGAAAAAAATATGTTTACTTTAAAACTTCTAAAGCCTACTGATTGTACATATTATATTATGTAGTACATTACTGTATTATTAAATTTGAATTCATAAGGAATATTATTTAAAAATATTTTTGTTGCCTTCGCCACCTATTTCAGCCCTTCCTTGCTCCCCTGCAGCCCTTCACCGCCCCCCCATTTTCCCCTGAAGCCACGTCTTGGATTTTGTTTTTAAAATTTAATGTAAAACAAATTTAGTAATGTTGTTATTAACTTCTGCTAGTGTTTTTAGTTTTTATTATTGTGACAGCTGTTTCGGCGTTCAAGGCCATTTACAAACTGCGGTTAAACCACATTGTGACGACTTATTTATAAGATTTTATTTACTCCCCCCCAATTCTCATTTGGACGGGTTTTTAAAAATAATGCTTTATTATCGTTAAATCGATTTACTGAGAAAATATTTAAAATTCTCTATTCTGTGAGGTTTTTACATTTGTAATGTGTTTTCCCCGTATTTAAATGATATTATTTTCTTAATTGATTTATTTAATTGTGTGAATATATATTTTTCCTTACTTTATTAATTAATGTTATACTGGGTTCATTAGTTCGTTTATTAATTTCTAATTGCTCAATTAAATTCAGTTCTCAACTTTTTGCTCAGTTCTGCGAATTTTGAAGAAGTGCTTTAATTTTTATAACATTGTATATGTTCTGTGAATCTATTTAAGAAAGCCCTTCCCGTCTGCCCGATAGGTAGCGTTGCAATCGGCGTGGTCACATTTTAATTAATATGTGCCACTAATATTAAGTTTAGCATTTTTTTTAGTTTTTTAGGCTTGTTCCTAGGTCATTATTGTTTCTAAAGACTATTTTTAAATCACATTTTTTTATTCTTTTAGGAAGTCCCCTGGAAATCTATTGGTTAAACGACTTATCCTAGGTTTAAAACGACAGTTCATGTTTGGCAATCGTAACTTTTGCAAGTTGTTACCTCCATGGAATACAATCTCGTTGCGGTTGTTATGATACCACCAAGAGGTAATGGCCCTTTTGCTCCGGTACAAAACAATTCCCTTTTATGTTTACGCCAAATTAAAGGGTCTCCTTCACCTTTGACCGTTTATATTTGAACAGGGACTACATAAATAAAAGTTTTAATGGATCGATGTTTTTGTATAAGACAGAATCGACTGGTACCTAATCCATCAAACGAGATTTTGATCACGTATTAACAAACTTATTCGATAATAATAAATGTCATTCTGCCAGTGTAAATATTGTGCAGGTTTGTAATTATTTCTAAAAATTATAAGGGAAAAGAATTCGCCCGTTTATTTAACTTTATGCATCTTATGCGATATACTAAATATAGACAATCATCCATTAATGGTGGACTGAACGCGGATGGCACTCTGATGTATGACAGTGAGGCATGGAAATGGCAGTGGAAGGATGAAAGCTGACTGAATGTTGTAGAATGCATGATGTCTGAGGCGAATGTGTGTTAAAAATTTAAGCGTAATGGTCGAGATTAAAAAAGGGACGCAGATGGTTCCAATGTAGAGCGGATGAACGAAATAAGCAGAATTATGACGCAGAAGTTAATAGTAGAAGAAGTTGGGGACGTCCGAGGAAAGATGGCACGAACAATTGAATCAAATACTTGAGTCGGGTCATGTCAAGAATCAGAATAACAGAAAATTGTGTATTATATGATATATTTATTATATTGTATTGTATACACCCTATATGGGCTTTTAGATATTTTGTTATAAAAATTCAAATTACAATAGTGACACAGCTGCAAAACACATAGTGGGTGCATAGATAAAATAGATAGCCTTCACAAAATAAAACAATAACAATATTTAATTTGTTTTACGAATAAATTCAGCGATAACATCGTGTAAGTACCATTCAAAATAATTAACAATAGAGGCTATACAAAACACACCTAACATTCACTGATACTTATAATCTAGACACATATCTGATTAATAATGGTTGAGGATGTATGCACTAATCGTCTTTTTTGTATTTGTATTCCGTGCCTAAAAAAGTATTACCTTCTGCGTGAAGTCTAGGTACAAGTGAATTTTTGAATGACTCAGTCCTGAAATTTTTGTTACAGTTGAATAAAAGTGGATTCCTTTGGTCAAGCCGACCGCTCTCTTTATCATAATATAGATACGGTGAATACCCACAATATTATGGGCTTCACAAGATGCTATTTGATTTCAAACAAACCTATTAAATACATATTTTAAGGCGACAGCAAAAAGGAATTAGAAATTCTCTAAGCGATAAAAAAAAACCCGATGAAACATTTGAATGCAGCTTCATGGGAGCGATGAAATTTTATTTTATTCAATTATACTCGTTTATATCTCCAAACATTTACTATTGGTGCTGACGTATTGCCCATCTCACTAGGTGTGAAACGCCTGTGTTGAGATGGCAATTTACAAGAGTGGTTGTTCAGCTAGGTTAATCGTCTTCTATTACCTATATAAAGAATAATGTCTTGTATACAAATCTATAGTTTAATTCGAGCTTTATAAAATTATGAACACTTGACTTTCAAAACAAGAGGAAGGTCACTGTCTGTATGAGATTCCGAAAAATCACCCCCTTCCCCCTTTCTCATCCCTTAAAGCAGAATTTTGGTACTCCTTGGTGAAATTTCGCACACTTGACGTTGAAAATAAGACGAAAACTACTCGGTAGGGTAGAGGTAACACATCACAAATCTCAAAACGTTACTCCAAACAAGTCATAACTCCGGGCAATGCCGGGTATTTCAGTAGTATGTTATATAATAAATGAACCAGACGATTGTAGATATTTAAAAATTTATAAACATTAAGATGATGGATGCAAAAACCGATTAATATATTTTTTTCAAGGAACAAAATACGTCTGAAGTGTTATGTAAAAATTGCTAACTTCTACCTAAAAACTCGCGTTTGTTTATGATTTATCTCTTTTAAGACGAAAAATATTTCTGTCTGCATGGTTTCATCTTTAACTATTTCCTGTGGATATACGAGTATATGAAAACTTTATAACATCCTGCGTGATCTTGATTTCTTTACGAAGCTCATATCAGATCCAAGAACCACTATCTTTATTGCATCCACCATGATTTTATCCGTCTTTTTTATCATTGCTAACATATTCTGGTTTCTTGTTTGATCGTGCATCGATGACCACGCTTCCACTGGATTAGATCTGTGCTTTTATTTTTTAATATTCCACTCCAAGGCATCGCTAAAAGTATCCGCGGAGTTTTAACAAGGGTCCCGAGAGATGTTGAGTTTATGCTTGAAGAAATGAGAGGTCAAATTAAAGTTAAATCAAATCAACGAAGTAATGGAGGCGGCGGATGCCGAGGATATTTTGCATAGACATGGCATTATTTACATCAGCATTTATGCAGTCCTATGAGACAACTCGGATATCTTTTAATAATAATAATAATTGGATTACTTCTATAGCGCCGTTTTCGTGGGAAAATCACCTCAAGGGCGCTTTACAATTAATTAAATAACATATACAACCAATACCTTACAGCTAAACTTTATTACTAATGGCTTATAAGTAAGACTTATGGCTAGGGACTAACTACTGAGACTTATAATTAGTGACTTACATCTATGGCTTATAGGTAGTCACTTACCAACTAAAAGTTAAAGCTAGTGACTTACAATTTAAACTTAAGTAATAACTAGAATATAAACCTAACACATATATAAACCTAGTACCTATTTAAAACTAATACATATCTATGACCAAGTGCATATTTTGTATACAATACTGCAAAATGACATACAACTATGGCTTAAAACTAGAGTCTTACAATTAACATACCTATTTATAATAATACAAATACCTGTATGATTATTGCTCGTGCTGTCAGTGGTAAAGCACACAAAAGTGTAATAATTTTTATTGAAATTAAAGAAGGTAGTCTGGGCGGTAAAAGGTAAATAGGTATATAAGTAATTCTCTTGGACTGAGTACTCGAAAACAATGTATCTCATGACAGATTAATTGTGTGTTAACTTTGTTTTAAATAGTGTTTTTGCAATATTATATTTTAAAATGTTCATTTTAATACAAATTTTCATGGACCTGTAATGTTTCGTGTACGGTTAATGCTTTTTGGATTTCCCATTTCTTTCGTAAGTATTTATGTATTTTGTTAATAATTATGCTATTTTACTTTGAAATGATACTTTTTAGTTGCCTTTGCATTTGAAACCTTTTCGACAAAAAATAGCATCAGACTATCCTCTATAGTGGAATTTATTATACAAACATTAAAATGCATATCATTTTTTTAAATAAATTATTTAACATTGTGTCTTAATTTCATTACGCCTTTCAGCATAGTGTCAACATTTTTATAAATTGCATCCAATCATTTTCCAAATCCATGTCCAATTTGTCAAGAATTCAAACAGCCAAATAAATTTGGAAAACTTCCTCGGCGAAAACAAAGATCTGCTTTAGGACAAACATGATATTATTTGACAAAATACTGCTATTTTAATTAATGTGTTTCAGTTAATCTCGTACTCCAATGAGTTGACAGTATTACTTCCTCTTAACTTATCGTTATTCTACGAGTAAACTTCTAGACGTTGTGCAACAATATTATTCATAATTTACAAGGCGTGGAGAATCGACTGCATAGGCTCGCCATTTAGCCTGCAATCCGCAACTTTGTAGGCATTCTGCACTCTGCAGGCTCCGCGAGACGTGTTGAGTTGAGTTGAGTATTGTTGCGTGTAAGCCGACGGTGACGGGACCAGGAAGTCGGCAGCTTTCTGCGCGTCACTCAACCCATTGAAGCTTAAAGCACGTTGCCTGAAAGTACAATCACACGTGTGTCACCGTTGATTGCTTTTTGTGGATATATTGACATCGACCACCTAGAGACTTACACGAGGTATCCATATGTGGACAGATGTACAGTTGTTTTTAATGTTGGGTTGTGAATATTAATTAATAACTGCATCACGATGCGTGTAAAGGAGTAACCACCAGCCTTCTTGTTATATTATGAATGTATTTACAGAATATTTTTTACACTTTTGGACGATAAGCCATTTTGGGATTTACAATCAACTTCACAACTCCTAAACTGACAGCGCCGGAAGTACTTGATCGGTAAACCCTTTGGCTCTAAATCCAGAAGTCATGGGTTCGAAAACCAGCGTTGATATTTTAAAATTTATTTAGTTTTTGTTGGTTATTTGATACACTCATAACATACACGTGATACATGTGAGGGTATTATTTGCAATGCCGTCGTAAATTTCTGTTTAGAGAAAATGAAGAAACTCTAAGGATGCTGTGTGGAGGGTCTTTTTGATGGGAAAATGTAGAGAATTTAAAGTCTTGAAGAAATCCATTTTAAATGAGGGAGGAAGCACAGAGGTCCGCAAACCGTTCAGTTGCCGGGCAGTTGAACTCATGAACGAGTCGTAGAAACGACCCGTTCTCATGTGAAAAATGTCAACCGTGTACAAATGTTGGGCGCGCGCTTGGCGTGTTTCCCTACTATGCACCAGTGCAGAAGAAATCAATGACGCTAGTTCGTCAGAGCATCTTCCATTGAAATACCCATAGAATAAGGACAGCATTGATTGCAATCCGTTTATCTTGTAGGGGATTTAATCAAACGGACCGCCAGTTTCTGCACAGATTCAAGGCTTTTCAGTTTTTTTCGAGACTCCAAACCAGAGGTGGCTACTAAATTCAAAAGTGGGCGCACTTGCGATTTGTACAGCGTCAGCAGTTATTTACTATTAAAATATCTGCGGGCGCTGTGCAGTACGCCCAGCTTCTGAGAGGCTTACTGGATTCTGGCTTCGATGGCCCCATGCCTGAGCAGGTCACTTAAAATTAAATCAAGCATATTAATGGAAGGCATGTTGGAAAGATTGCTTCCATTAAAGGAGATTAGATTGTCATTTTGATCCCTTTTAGACGTAATCAGAAATAATTGGGTCTTCGAAACATTAAATTCGACGAGGTTATTCTTACTATAAGGGGAAACCCTCTAGAGGAAACAGTCCATTCTCTGCTTGACATGGCTTTACCTATATTTAGTGACCAGATTCAAATATCCACACATTTAAAACTCCTTTTCCCCATTTAGGATTGGGAACATCCATCAATTTGGGATTCCACAGTTCCACATCTTCATATTGATTACTCGCACGAATTGACCATTACGCTATGGAGCTCTTAATTCGAAGACTGTTAATGCATTTGTAATTGTATTACAATAAAAAAACATCTACAAAGTGAGATATGAACATATATTTTTTAAATCGTCTGTACTCGGATGGCCCAGCTACCCGCATCGCGTGCCGAACTAACGATCCCTCGTTCTAAAGACGCGCCGCAGCACGGGGATAATAGCGTGATTGCGGATAGAATACCAAATAACACATTATAAATAAATATGCCCGTCAGTATCTCATAAACGTGTACATCAAATAATAATTTATTTATATAAATTAAAAATACACTTTGTATATACCACTTTACTTAAAATATATAAATATTTCTACATGTTTCGATAGCAATGCCATCATCTTCAGGAATAAATGAATACTAAAAAATAATTTCAAGTATAGAAAAATGATAAAAAAATTAAAAATTTAAAACAATAATTTAAGAATATACAAAATATGAGCATAAACAAAAATGAATTAAAGTAGGTAAGTAACAGATTAAAAATGTTAACTAACTAACTAACTAACTAACCATCACGCCGTTTCCCCGCAGGGGTAGGCAGAGAGGACGGACCGCCAAACAACTCGATCTTGGCGTACCACTTCTTGCTTCATTCACATTCATACAATGCCTCATACATTCTCTTCTGTTATTCCGACTTCTGACATGGCCCGACTCGAGTATTTGATTCACTTGATCGTGCCATGTCTTCCTCGGGCGTCCCCGGCTTCTTCTTCCATTCACATTCGCGTCATATATTCTCCTTACACTCCTTTCTTCGTTCATTCGTTCTACATGCCCAAACCATCTAAGCGTCCCTTTCTTAATCTTGCTCACTACGCTTACATCAGCCTTGGCATTCTTTACGAATCTCAACATTTATGATCATACATGGTTTTACCACACATTCGTCTCAGAGATCTCATTTCTACAGCATTCAGTCTACTTTCATCCTTCCTCTGCCAGTTCCATGCCTCACTGCCATACATCAAGGTTGGTATCAGCACTCCATTGTGGACTGCTAGCTAAAAATGTTACTGACAAAATAATTATAAAACATTGAATAATACATTTAAATTATAAATATAAATAAAAATTATCATTATTAATATTAATATGAAAATAAATTTAAGAGATAGCTATTTTAAAAAAATATTTGATTATTTATTAAATTTAATTCGCTATTAACACTTTTCTTATTTCTAAAATTTCAAATTTATCTAATTGTAAACCAGTTGTATTTGTATGTAAAACTTTAAAACCTTTATTTATGTCAAACGAATGATTGGTTTCTAAAATATGATTTGCAAATTCAGAATAGTTGTTATTATTTAAACATCTTAGGTGTTCCTTAACCCTAATACTGAAATTTCTACAAGTCTTTCCGATGTAAAAATAGTTGCAATCATTACAAATCAATTTATATACTCCTGATTTATTCAAAATATTATCTTTATCTTTGTTATTTAAAATGTATTTTTTAATTTATTATTGGTATAAAAAGCTGGTTGGATAGTATTTGGCAAGTTTTTAATTATTAAATTTGCGGTATTGTTATTTAAAAATAATATTTTTCTCCATTGTTTATTAACATCAGTTATTTGTGGATATACATAAGATTTAATAAATTTTTTCTTAAGCTTTTTGTTTAACATATTGTTTATTAATTTAGTACTATAACCATTATTTATAATTTATTTTTTTAACTAAGGCCCCGAAAAAATGCCTAGCAATGGCCTTTAAAAATCAATGTTTTTTTTGAAAATCTAACGTTTGTGCCACATTAATTTGACTAACTAACTAACCATCACACGCCGTTTCTCTGCAGGGGACGGACAGTTAAACAACTCGATCTTGGCATGCACATTTAGCTTCATTCATATTCATACATCGTCTCACACACTCCCTTCTGTTATTCTGAATTCTGACATGGCTCGACACAAGTATTTGATTCACCTGATCGTGTCATGTCTTCCTAGGACGCTATAACAGTAATAATATTAATAATATGATTCAATTAATCGATTGGATGGTAAACTTTAACGCGATAACCCTGTGTAGGTATGCAGGTTTTTTTTATCGCTTGTATCCTACATAAGGTAAATGATAAGTTGTACAAAGTGAGGCTTTATTGAAGTGCCCCTATACCGGGGCCAATATGAAGGATTACGTAAATTAGGCTTGTCAATAACCTAATGTGGATAATGTGTAGAAGCAAGATGGATATGGATATGGGGGCTCAAAGGAAACTGATTGGATTAATGTTCAAAACTGCGCCATAATATTTTTGTGCTTAATTTGAGTTACCTAATAATTTTTCACACCTGATTATGACAAAAAAATTACGTGTTCAACTTGTCTATTTGCGGTCGGACCGCTATTACGCTTCTGCAGGCATCTTCGACTATTGTAATTTCAATTTAACTTACACAAAATCACGCACTCCTTATGCAGGTGGCGATAAGGTTGAAATTCCCGCTTAACACCGGCCGCATGTTTCGATTTACGCAAAAAAGTTCACCAAATGCGTGTTTATTTTATTTTGTAAAGCTCAGACATAATTATTAAAATATTTTATGGTCATATTATTAAAAAATAATAATTGGTCACAATGGACAATATTAAAATATCCGAAAAAGGGTTCGTAAGTAGGAGATTACGCAATAATTTTTTTTTTTTTTGGTGTGACATTTTAATTTTTCTAGGCTTATAAAAGACCCACCAAAAATTCCCGGTTAAACCAAAGGCCAAGGTGTATTCTACTAACAGTATTTAATTGAATCATTATGTGACATTTGCTTCGCATTGCCTTAAGCTATGTTTTTTTATACAGCAAGGTGTGAAAATCCTTGTAATATTATTAAAAGTTGAAGAATGATTAGAAGGATGAAACCAGTCCGATTCACAATGAAATTCCACAACGAAAAAACTGTTTAATAACAGTAACAAAATATAAACACATATTATTTAATCATTGAAGAAGATAATATTAACATAACCTAAATGAAAGATGAAACCGGACAAAAGGACAGAAACTAAAAATATTTCAGTCGCATCTGGGAGTCGAACCCAGGTCCTCTGCCTATCCGGGGCAACACTCAACCGACTTAGCTAATGAGACAAGTTCAATTTGTGTCATCTTCATCGATATCATATCTCAAATTCAAGATTTGTGAATATTATCTTCTATTTTTAATCTCATATTATTGGCAGCTATTTTTATGAAGTTTACAAAGTTCTACCCGAACTCAATTGCAAACTTTAAACAGTGTCTCGGATTTACATGAAGATGACACAAATTGAACTTGTCTCATTAGCTAAGTCGGTTGAGCGTTGCCCCGGATAGGCAGAGGACCTGGGTTCGAGTCCCAGATGCGACTGAAATATTTTTAGTTTCTGTCCTTTTGTCCGGTTTCATCTTTCATTTAGGTTGTGTTAATATTATCTTATTCAATGATTAAATATTACGATGAGGTTCTTAAATCTCAATAAAATCAAAAATTAATAATTAAAAAAAAAAAAAATTATTTAAATTTGTTTCGGCAAGTAGAAATCTAGTCTAATTGAACAAATTGCCTAGCTCTGCTTCAAACTAATTAATTTGTTATTATGATAATTAGATTATCATTAATGTTGTCCTAATTTACCGGCTACGAAGATATTCATGAAAATTATTTTGTGAATTTAATGTTAATCATTAAGTAAATGAAACACGTTGTTATGGACCATGAATATATTTTATTTTCACCAACCGGTGATGTCGATGAAGCTGATGAAGCTTGAGTTAAGCGAAACCGGTTGGTGAAAATAAAATATATTTGTGGTTTATAACAAGGTGTTTCATTTACCTAACACAATATCAAACCATAAAGTGATTGCTTCTTATGAAAATATTGATGTTAATCTTTAAAATTATCATTAAAATATCTCCATTAAATACTAACAACTTTGCTTCTGATTATTTATTCATTTTCCATTGTTTATATTATACATACACGTAATTCTTTTTTTAAATTTTCTTTTCTTTGTTATATGTTATATTTTGTTATAAGCACAATAATTAAACGATTGATTTTCTCATTTTTTGATGAGAGGATCGATCGAAAGAAAGAAAGATGGAGTTAAAAGGCATTATTTAAGAATGACTGATGCAAGTGCATGAAAACATGTAATTCCCTATTGACATGGAAAAAGAATCCCCTGCGTCAATAAGCAAAGCCTTTACGGTTGAAGCAAATCTCTATATTATTGTATGACTTAAAAATGATCAAAGACTCGACAGAATTCAGAACTAACCTTAAAACCCATCTTTTCAGACAATCATATCCATAAATGGAAGAAATGTACAAGTAAATTGCTTAGCTAGGTTAGCCGGTTATTGCTTACCTAAAGTCACTTATAGAATAAGTATTTTTTTTCACGCACCTTCGCGCATATGCGTCCACAGCACACAACACTGCTCCAATATGTTAAACTGTTGCTATAACGTTTTAAAATTAGTACGAAAAACATTGAATCCGCCATGTTTTATTTAGGTTAGCCCATAGATATAACACTCTGGTTAGCCACAGATTGCATATTCAAAAGAATAAGGTTTTTTTCGTTAGAATATTTTCAAAATGGAAAACCCGAGTAGGTACCTACTTAAGAACTTTATGATTTAGATATATTTTGAAAAAATAAACGTTTGGAATGAAATAAAATATTCAAATGAATGTGTCTTTATTTGGAGATAGTTACTTTCGCTGCCAAATCAATTTTTGTACCCGAGCAAGGCCGGGTACACATCAGTAAGTATTAAATATATCTCTAGCGGAGGCAAATTTGTTTCCAAGTATATGTAGGCGAGAAATGGGTGAATGTATTTGGTAGTTAGTTCCAGAATTATTATCTTCAATGATTAAAAAAATAAGAATATCTATAAGCGTTTCGGTGTGTACACCACAACTTTTGAGGCTCGTAAAGAAGGCCGAGTATTTGCTGTGAAATTTGAAGCGTTGCACTATCCCAGATTTCTTTCACGATTTTTCCTACCATCACGAACTTCGCATTCTGTTTCCTCACGAGTTACGAGTCTGTCTGAAGATATTTCACATTCAACAGATTATCAATATGGCATGTCATAAATACTTTCATAAGTTGACAAAGGAGTCCGCATTCAACAATTAATATACAGTTCAAACCATAACTCGGCAACAGTGCTTCGTATACAGATGGATATAAAACAACAACACAGAGTGCTAGTAATTGTTTTTGTAATTTCTTCGAAAGATTGGTATTCACTTTTTGGCGTCATTATTAATAAGTGAATTAAAACTTTCCTTTGTATTCACCACTTTATTAATACACACAGATATCTTCATCGGGAATATATAGAATACTAAAAATAATAATGTTAAGTATAGACAAATGATAAACATAGAACACAATAATGTAAAAATAGACAAATTATAAACATAAACAAAAATTGATTATAGCTATTTCAAAAATATTTGATTATTTATTAAATTTAATTCACTATCAACGCTTTTTTATGAAAAAAAAACATTGCTTTTATCCGTGTATATTAATAAAGTGGTGAATACAAAGTAATTTTTTTAATTGTTTTTGTGTTTAATTCGTAGAACTCCATTTAATATATATACATACATATTTTAAATTTTATGTAATTCAAATTTAATAATATTATTAAAATATTATATTGTTCCGCAAGTTTTAAAGTTTTTTATGATTGTGACAGCTGTTTCGGCGTGACTGTAGTTAGGCCCACTTTACGACTACTTACTAATATAATTATATTAAATACCAACCAATATTAATTTGGACGGTGTTTAAAATGTTTTATTATCGGTAAAAAAGATTTAGTTACAATTTTTTTTAATGTCTCTATTCCGTGAGGTACTTACATTTATATTTTGTTTTCCCCGCATTAAATAACAAGATTTTTTAAAAATTGATTTGCAATGAATGCTATTCACTTATTTAAATGTGTACTTATGCTATTCACTTATGTAAATGTAAATGTTAATACTGAGTAGTGGGGAATAGATAATTTTCCTTACTTTATAAATTAATGTTGTATTGGGATCATTTGTTCGTTTATTAACTTCCAATTTTTTTCAAGTAAATTTAATCAAAGATCCTTTTTATGCAAGGGTTTAGGCTCGTTGTTTAAAGGAACTTGATTATCAAGAGATGTTCTGCGAATTTTGAAAAAGTGCTTTTATTATTATAACATCGTATGTTATTTGAATCTAGTTGAGAAAGCCCTTCCCGTCTATCCTATATAGATAACATTACAGTTTGTGTGGTCAAATTTTAATTTTTATTTGCCACTATTATTAAGTTTAGGATTTCTCCTTATTCTGTTTTTACGTCTTATTCATATATTATAACATCTGTCACAGTAATAAAGTGACCTGGTTTTATCATTATCTAAAAATGAATTATTTGTTTACTACTAGTTAAGTTTATATATATATAATATTATTTTTATACAATGGGAATTCGTACCCTCTAAGCCAATGCAAGTAACTTGTCAGTAGGAGTTTAAATAATACAATAATAAATAAATAAAAATAAATAATACAATAAGTAGCAAAATAATAAAACAATATAGGCAAATGTATGATGTGATCAATGTACATAAGTTGAAAAAAAATATTTAAAAATTTTGAAAACAGTAGAACAGTTTTGTTATAGAGATAACAGACTCCAATCACACAATAGCGATTAAATAACATTATAAAAGTATCAAAATATCAGCAAGCATTGCACAAGTTGAGAAATACAAAAATAGTATTACAGTTTTATTATAGACTCTAATATAATAGTAGCAGTTAAATATGTTTAAAGATACCCGCAGCTATCAAGGAAACCATCGTATTTGTTTAAAAGAATTCGATAATCCTTTTCCTTATTGAGCAAATATATGGATCAAATAATATAACACAATGCTTTATTTTTAGCTTGACAGTTGGATATTTCACAGGTGGAGCTCATAATCAAACTGACATTGGGAATTGAAAACAGAGGGTTGATCTAAGAATTTTCTATAAAACTGTTATGTACAGTTATATATTCTCATTGAGCGCTGATTACTGGTCTGATTAGGTGTTTTTAAAAATAATTAAATATATTAATAAAACACTTTGTTTTAAACTACCAATTTATTTTTAAATCACCACCAACCGGTTTCGTTTATCCCATGCTTCGTCAGGGTATAATTTAAAACTTAATAAAAATACATGGAGTGAACATATATGTTGAGCCATACAAAAAGAGGGAGAAAAAATAAAAAAAACGAAACAATGGAACAGTGAGACAGATATATACTTACATGTAACAGAATGGGATAACACATAAAAAAGCAAGTGACAGAACGTCAAAGGAGGGAGGGAGTAAGGGCGAGAATAATGATAGTATTATTACGCCATACGATAAACATAATGTTTTTAAATAGAAAAATATTTATTAAATATTTTATAAATTTACATAGGCTTAGTATTTATCAAAATCTAATCAGAAATATTACTTTTTCTGACCGTCCCATTGTATGTTTTACAAAATATTTAAAATACGAATATGATTTTTACAGTGGAGAAAAGTATTTTTAATCCTTTATCGTTGCGTTTTTGTAAATAAACATAACCAAAGATTTGTAATCCGCATTAAAAAAAAAAACATTAAAGTTGCGTAATGTTCATAAAAAAATTAAACCACACACTGTTCTTTTTTTTAAAATTTATCTTATCGACAATGTACAGAAAAAACCTTCACAGCATTTTTTAAGGATATTCAACTTTTTAAATGTTTTTGTAAAACATGCGTAGAACGGTCAGAAATGTGTAATATTTCTGATTATATTTTGATAAATGCTAAGCCCAAGCAAATTTAAAAAAAAAACGTAATAAATATTTTTCTCTTTAAAAACACCATGTTTATCGTAGTGCACAAAAATATTATCATTATTTTGAATTAATAAGTAATAACTCTCCGACGTCCCTCTCCCCGTTAAGAAGAAGTGGGAAATATATCTAATATGGGACTCTAAGTGAAACATTCTGTTACATGTCTCTGTCTCACTGTTCCATTATATCGTTTAATTTTTTGTCTCCTTCTTTTGAATAACTTAAATATAATGCTCAAATGTACATGCTCACTTTATGTATTTTATTTAAATTTTAAATTTTGACGAAGCTTGGGATAAGCGAAACCGGTTGGGGATGATTTAAAAATAAATTAATGGTTTAAAACAAAAACAATATTAGAAAAGCAGGTAGCTCACTCCCGACATCCATACTATATATACCATAGATTTAGTATTCATCGTACCAGTCTGAGGATGCCCGTGATAGGGTGAAACCGATCCGGTCGAAAATAAATAAGTGGAAAAAAGTTACAAAGGTTTTTTATTAAAAAAAAAAATCATTTTAAAACAAAGTGTTTATTTTATTTAATAAATGTATTAAACCACGAAGTAATTGCTTTCTATGAAAAAAATACAATAATTATAATAATATGTAATTAAATGATTTTAGATTAATTTTGTCAACGTCATTGTCATTTTTCATACCAGAATCTCTTCGCACTTTTTCTTTGCCAGTTGATCTTATTGGGTTCAAACTCATTACTATTTTTAGGAGCGACTGGTTTTGTACAACTTTAGTGTACTCTACTTATAGCTTTATATACCCCCATCATTGTATAACTTTATTGTACTCTACTTATAGCTCTATATACCCCCATCATCGAGGCTTTACGATTCGATTCGCGTGCGGTTTTCATCTTCAATTACTTGTTGTATAATTTCTCAAGATCCTTTTATCTCTGGCCGGTTTAGCTTCCACAGTTTGCCTCTCCAATGCGGTATTTAAATTAGACACACTGTGATAATAAAAGGCCAGCAAAAACTCCACCGCTTGACCATAGTACGTGATGTTGAGAAGGATTCCTCGTTGGCATTAAGCGATTGGAAGCGGTGACGTTTAGCTAGCAATTTGAAATACCTGGAGACTGAAGGCTCTGGAGCAGGAGACAGTTGTAAAGCTTGATGGGCAGTGAATTGCGAAGAAGTGGCTTGATTGAATGTGAGAAAATCCGGTATACAACTAACTAACTAACTAACCATCACGCCGTTTCCCCGCAGGGGTAGGCAGAGAGGACGGACCGCCAAACAACTCGATCTTGGCATACACTTCTTGCTTCATTCACTTTCATACAACGTCTCATACATTCTCTTCTGTTATTCCGACTTCTGACATGGCCCGACTCAAGTATTTGATTCACTTGATCGTGCCACGTCTTTCTTGGACGTCCCGGCTTCTTCTTCCATTCACATTCGCGTCATATATTCTCCTTACACTCCTTTCTTCGTTCATTCGCTCTACATGCCCAAACCATCTAAGCGTCCCTTTCTTAATCTTGCTCACTACGCTTGCATCAGCCTTGCATTCTTTACGAATCTCAACATTTTTCACTCGATCATACATGGTTTTACCACACACAAGTTAACCATAAAGACTGCACACGAGTGCTTATAGAAAAGATGCAATTTTTTTTACTTTTTCGAAATTTGTTTTTTTGTTTACGAATTCCTGTCGGATGTAGCATCATTTATAAGTCGGCATGAGGTGATTATCACGATTTTTTAATACAAAATTTGTGGTACGAAGGAAGAGGGGCTTATGGCGAGAAGACGTGCTTAGCAAAAACTCAAACATGGATATTTTTTCCAAATCAATGAAACACGTATTAGACTATCATTTTGATGATCGTTTATTTTTATATTGTTTCTTTACATATTTTATTATTTACAATTCAATTTTTGACTTCACTAAAACTAAGCCTGTATCAAGTTTAACAATTTAATAAAAATATCGCATTAATAAAGGTAACACAAAAATGAAGATTGTATAAATTATTAATGGCCTAAAAGTAAAGCCGGGTTTTCATCTTTTCTATTCTGAGGGTCTATTTCATTTAATCAGAACGAATCTTTCTTTGATATGACACTTACTTTATTTCTATGATACTTCAATTAATTTGTACTCGCGGGGCTCAAAGAGAGGCAGCAAATCTGTCAGCAAAATGTCGTACGAATATACTCAATCTTAATTATTATTTTTTATTGATTTCAACTTGTAGAAATCCATTTTTTTCCCTAGAAGACTATACCATATTTGGGGATGCTGTGTGGAGGATCTTTTAGAGGATAGAAAGGAGTGAACTTGGGTCTTGAATTGGAAATTGTTGTGTTATATAAAATTGTTGAACTAAACCCCTGCTGGCAGATTACTTGCTGTGGCTTAGCGCGTACAAATTCCCATTGTAAGAAAATAATATTGTACAATTAAAAAAAAATATAATAATAATAAAATCTGCCGTTGTAGATAGCAGGATCTAGGTTAAAGGTGGAATGGGACTAAAGCCGACAAGCGATACTTCTCTTTTAGACAGATTCCGGCCTAACTGTTAAATGAAGCTGTCACTCATCATACTCATATCCATACACTATACAGCGCTTCATGTAATCTGTCTTCGTACCACTAATCCTTGTGGATTGATTGTGTACTTCCTACTGCGGTGTACCCCCATCTCCCCGTTCTCCTAATAGGCTCATTCGTCAGTTATACTTTCCCTTCTGGTTGGATCACATCTACATTCTAGGCTGGTACTTGGCTGCCAGCTTAAAATATCATAAATAAATTAGTTTCTTTTTACATAGATTACCATCATAATTGTAATCATAATGGGCTGTCTTCAATGTGTTGGGTTTGGTTTCTACGCATTAATTTATTGATTACCAGTGGCGTGCATTGCTCTTTCACCAAAGATAGGCTAGTTTTTCAAGTTCGGGTGTGCACCGAATTTTTATTTATTATCTATCATATTCCGCTGATTGTGACGGTCAACTGTATTAGATAACAATGAAATATTATTTTACGTACGTTTTATTGTTGTCGTTTACGTTTTTATTTTATTAATTTTTTTTAAATATTTTTGTAGGCATTTTTTTTAGTAAGGTTCTTGAGAATAATTAATGCTTTAAGTTTGTTACATATGTTTTTATTTTATATATATAACTTTAACTGTAAATTTTGAGTTTTGAATAACATGTTCCGGTTAGACAAACTGCAAAAAAGTACTTTATCGGGACTTTTTGCATCGTGTTTTATTTTTTGTAAAATGTAAATAAAAAATCAAATACATGAAAAAAAAATTCTAAAATTTGTTGCATTTTTCTATTACTTGTTTATTTATTGTCATAGTCTTTATTAGGGTAGGCACTGCTTGTCAGCTCTGATGGACTGCACAATATGATTCTTCAGTTAGATATTATTCTTCAATCAAAATGTATTTTCTAATAGAACAAACGAAAAATAAAACAACTTAAGGCAATTAAAATGAAATCATGCACTCCTTATGCAGGTGGCGAAAAGGTTGAAATTCACGCTTAACATCGGCCGCATGTTTCGATTTACGCAAAAAAAAACATCACCAAAATGCGTGTATTATGTATTTTGTGAAGCTAGGGGATAATTATTAAAATATTTTACAGTCATATTCTAAAAAACCTTAATTTGCCACAATGAACAATTTAAAAATATTGCAAAAATAATTCGTAAGTAGAAGATTTTGCACTATAAACATTTCCTTCTAGACTCATAAAAAGACTCACCAAAAGAATGCCTGGTTAAACGAAAGGCCAATTTGTGTTCTACTTGCAGTATTTAATTAAATCGTCTATGATATTTCTAGGCCATCCAATTTTCAAACCAAAAACACATGTTTTTGAATTACTTCACATTGCATCGCCTTAAGTACATATAGTGCACCGTTTTAGTTTTAACAGATAAATTGATTTTTCAAAGCGCCTCAGCTCACGATGGACGTTAAGTTGTAAACTGAAAATTAGTGCGTCGCATTAATCCGAGTCAACAAATTTAACTTTCAGTATCGCCCTGGTGACTGACGGTGGTTCCCTTTAATCTATTTTATTATGAATTGGAATGTCTCTGGAATGGCTTTAGCTATGTTTAAGCGATCAGACCTGAATAGCCAGATACTTTCCAATCTACACTCATCTCATTCCCTTTTTACACTTTCTTTATCCTCACAACATTCCCTAAATGGGAGTGCCATAATTTATTTAACTTAACTTTTGTGATTCTTTTTTTTTTAAGTCGCACTAGAGTATGCCTTCCTATGCTTAATACGGTGGAAAAACAACTGCTAAATTTGGTTATCTTTAAACAAATTAATATATATGCATTTTGACGGTCTCCGTGGTTGAGTGGTTACGATCCTTGGCTACGAATCCGGAGGTCGCAGGTTCAAATCCCGAGGTGAGCAAGTAATTTTATTTGATTAAATTCTGTTATTTCACAATTTATTCATTAAACATAATATGTAGTATATTTGCGGTACGTTTCAGAGTGGTAGATAATGTCAGTACCGCTCTGGTGAAAGACCACCATTCAGAATCGATACGTTGCTTGAAACGGCTTTAGCTGTGCTGGTGGCCAGATCTGAATAGGCAGGTACTTACCCACCTTCCTCTTCGTTAATATCTTCGGCATCACAACATACCCTAATTGGGGATGCCACAGTCTCACTGGGTCCAGACGATTGGGAGCAGCTGGTAATCTTGGGTGGTATCACATATATATGCAATTGGTGCCCATTATTTAAAGAAAATACAACTTCTTGAATTTCAACGTGTTAAACTTTCATTCGCGAAGCCTTAATTATCCCAGACTCTCGTCCATTAAAATAAAGTAACACGTTTTGTCGACAAACGATTCATCCCGACCCAAGCGATATCAACCCGCCTTGATTGAACAAAGATGTATGAAAATTGATATCTGATCAAAACGGAGCATTTTACAATCAGTCGGCTTTCTTTCTTTCACGGAAATTCACCCTAACAATGCAGCGTTCGTAATATGTCAACACTCAAAGGAAACAGGTTGCGAATTTAAGCTTGCAACGCAAAAATGCACTGCCATTCCTAAAAACTACTGAAAAGATGGCGAATTAAAAAAGGCTCCTTTTTACAAATTGCATGGTTGCTGTGTAAATCTTTTGATAACAGAAGACGGGATTAAATGCATCTGCAGTACGCACGTGAACGATTGTCCACCTGGATGGCGTTGAACTAAAATATAAACACCCATTCAATGAAACACCGCTGAACAAAATATTCGATTGTGTATTGTCGGAGTCTATTCAAGCGAGTGGGATTCCTTGTATTTTTTGTGGAACAACCTTTGAAATGATTCCTTGTTTTGCTGCAGTCCAGTCGGGTCCATTCACTACACGTTCTTGTGGCATTCCAGTAAGCCCACGCGACAAGTTTATTTGTTATGCTCAATACCGGTTCCTTTGGACAAACGCCGTGGAATGGAGTTTGTGAACCTCCTGCAGCATTCTGAGTTCCTGGTACCTCCTCATTGATGATTCCCTCCCTACTACAAGTGCGTGGGTGCATTGTTGTTGCGATTAACTGTTTGTGATGTTTGGCTACATGGTTTGTGTGCCAAGAGTATTCATCACGTGCTCCGATTCTCGTCCGTTTTTCCGGTCAAACATCAATTAAGATTTTATCACATAACGTAGGCGAAATTCCCATTGTCTTCGAAGTATAGAAATGGCATTCGTACTAAGAAATCTTTTCTCTACTTTCAAATTTGTTGTAGGTACAAAATTAAATAGACTTAACCTCAGTCAAAAAATTGTGCCAGAAACAATTTGAAATTTTGGCACCTTCGGAAACCTAAAAAAAGAGTTATTTTAGATTTCCTGCACTGCATTTTCTCCCCCCAGGCCTCCTTACATTTTTTGCGGTGTATCGTTTCCTATAACAATATTTGTAATGATTAAATAAAAGACACTTTTTTTCCACTTTTTTTTTACCCTGACCCGTTTCAGCCCGACCAGCAATGGTTTCATATTAATTACCTTTAGTATGCACTTCCCAATCTCGAGTTGATTAATATGAAACCATTGTAAATCTATCATAATGCTGGTAGTAACACAATTACTGAAAATCTTGCTGTTAACCTTGATATTACATCTAAAATGGGGAAAATCTTGGAATAAACTCATTACGGATCAGTAGCCACCAACCTTAATAATAATACCAATCCTTCCTAAGTATGAAATCACCAGCACCATCCTACAAATTACTCAACAATCAACTCACACTAACGTCAAGCCACTTAACAATCAAAACATCCACAACCACAATACTCGAAATAACAATAAAATCCGCATTCCTCAAACACACACTACAAAATATGGAATAAAATCTTTAAACTACATTGCCTACACACTTTATAATTCGCTTCCAGATATGTACAAAACCATCCAGAAAAATAAAAAATCTCAAAATGATGGTATAAAGGAATACTTTTTAAGGATATTTAAAAATGAAAATCAGTAAATCCACAATGTTTTCTCTTGTGTGTTGTTCTATTTAACTTGGCCTTATAAAATTATTTCTGTTTGTATGTGAAACTTGTATTTTTGATATTTTGCTGTCAATGTAAATTTGTATGTACTATCTTCTACTTATGTATTGTAAATTCCTCCCGTCCTAAAATGAGTTTTGAAACTCATCGGGATTGCCTTAGCAAGAAATAAATATATAAAAAAAAAAACCTTTTATTATATAAATAATGTAAAATAATCTTCACTATAAAAACAATTGTAACCATAGTAATGATTTTTGAAACCAGATTGAGATATAAAGGAATATTTTGAATAAATTCAAAACTACCATATAAGTCAAGTTTTATAAAATTATACTATAAGAATACTGAAAAATATAATCTCAATAAAATCATGGTTTGTTACCCCTGTTACCCAAAATTGTATGTAACCTATAGTTTAAGAATTAATTGTACCAGTCTGAAGAAACCGGTCAGAGTCAAAAATAAAAGTGGAGTAGAGTTTAAAAAACTGTCTATTATTTAATCATTATAATGGAATTCCACCATTAACAAAATAGACATATTAACAGTATTTATATTGCTATTATAATCAACTCGAAAAGTACACGGTGATCTGCTTGCTACTGCCACCACCTGTTTGGTCATGGCAATTTGGATTTATTACAATCTAATATTTTAGCACTGTGAGAGAGGGAACTAAAGTGGTACTAAAGCAAAGTCACTTTATTTTTAGATCGATTGACTTAGGTAGATTACTACTTTTGTGCTTGTTTAAGACTGGACATGCACACTGTGTATTAACTAGTCAACCGTAGGTAGCAAGTAAATTAATGAGACATTTTCAACAAGGATGTTCACCAAAACCCTTATCAGAAAATTGATCGCTAAAAACAGGCAACAGCTGCCGAAAAGGTACCAAAATTTCCCAAAGCGCTAAAAATTAACGTGGGTACGAAATTAGTTTTTTAGAATAATTTAAGGACGGTAGTTTAGTTCGGTTCACCCTACATTTTAATGTATTTGATTCAATCGCGATGTTCTAGAAAAGTTGTGGGTTTTTTGATAAGCAGCGGGTAAAACAGGCAGCTTGGGGTTAATAGTGTCACGGGTTATGGGGTTATGTCCCATAAGCGACCCCCCAAACTCCCAGATATCCAAAATTTATTCCATTACTGGAATCTATTCACGGTTCGTTGGCGTCGTGCCCTTTAGTGCCCACCTTCCACATGTTTTAAAATAAAACCACCTAACTTATCAGAGATCGGAACGGCTTCGGTAAACACATTTACCTCATTACAGACTTATATTACGAGTTTCCGAATTGCGCTTGCTCAAAGAGATCAATGACAAAAGACGTAATATTGTTATAACTGTTTTTTTAGATCAATAGCAGGGACTTAACTGTAAAAACCTGTTGATATGGAATATCGACGTGTAACAGTTTATGTCTTTGTTTCAGTTCAGCTCTAATTCAATTTTAGCACACTGATAACTCATTAGGAAAATTTAATATTCAAAATTTATTAATTTAATGTTAATGAAAAGAGAAAATGTGTATTTTTTCGTTATGGAATAAAAACAATCTGTGAAACAAAAAAGCGGACAGGTTTCAATATAAATACGGCTTTTACTACTCAAACGGAAAAACCGCATCATCACTATAAAGCAGAAAATCTGTGTGTATGAAGCAGTAAAAACTCTGACCCTCACTGTAGTGAAATTTACACAGATTTTTATGTGTATATTTTCTAGGCAAATGTAAATCTTTTCAACCCGCAGCATCATTTCTATCATGCTCTATGGAGCTTTGAAATATTGATGTAACTGCCAAAAAATTAATACGATGTACGACGCATTATTTGTTTTATGTGTTAAAAATAATAAAAAAAGGTCTTGAGACTGACGAAGTCGGATGGCTTACTAATATTATGTTACACTTGTGTAAAATACTAAAAACTGACCCTTTTCTCAAATGTGTGTCGTGGATGCAGGCAGATGATAATATTGTAACCAAATCCATTACCTAATTTGATCTTCAGTGTTACACTATATGGTATATCTTTCTAGAAGCGTTTTAAGATACTTTTACTTTTGTATTCTCCTACAAGGTCCATCTAATGGATCGAATCGTTCATATGAAGGTATTTCGGTCTATTAATAAGCCATGAAACTTGAGTGCACTCTGTGGAATCCCTTACAGTTTAGAGCATCGTTTCTCAACCTTTTTAGTGTAGCGAACCCCGTGCGACCACAAATTGTATCGAGATCATCTCCTATCCCGATCTTCCTCTTCCTCTTCCCCTTCCTTCTTATTTTGTTTTTTTGCTTGTTTCTTTGTTTTGGTTGGATTTTTTTTTCCACTAAAACATCTGTACTTAACCACTGTTAGTATAAGAAACTTTGTTGGCTTACCTTTTGTAAAACTTTATTTGTACGTAAATTTGTATTAAAAGCTGTTGGTTTCTTACAAATAAATAAGTAAATATTTTACTCAAACGCACCAGCTTATTGTCAACGTTAGGAATACTTCGTTGTATTCTTATTGAGCGAATGCTCAGTCAAAAAACATTGGTACTGTGAGTAACCGTTAACCGCTTTTCTAAGATTTGATTGGTGAAAATGATCATCGCTCAGTGAAATGCAATACGTTCCATAAGTGATAATAATGCAAACAAATAAATAACAATAGGTACGCAAAATAAGAGGGAGAAAAAAAAATATAGAAAAGGATGACTTTTTTTGACGGTAACTCCACACAGGAGACCCTGAAGGAAATATTTTCCCTCAAGGCCTATATCATCTTTAGGGATGCTGTGTGGAGGGTCTTTTAGAGGATAGGAAGGAGCGAACTTGGGTCTTGAAGAGACCCTTGTTATAGGATGGAGGAAACACAGAGGCCGGCAGATCATTCTTCAGCCGAGCTGTTAAACACTGGAACGAGTCGTGAAAAGCGACGCGTTCTCATGTGACAAATGTCGACTGTGTAATATCTTTGGCACGCGTTTGGCGTGTTTCCCGACTATGCACCGGTGCCGAAGGGATCAATGACGCTATTGAAATACCGGTAAAACAAGGACAGCATTCCCACCTGACGTCTGTGCTCCAAAGATTGCAATCCGTTGTTAAGATATAAACTTAGTAAAATATGCAAAATAACTTCATTCAAAAATGAACAAGTTTATGGTGGATATTTGAGGGTCTCCCGTCTCCAAAGCACCATCAAGAGAGAATCCATCCATGCAGCCGTGGCAGTAATGACGGTATTATTGGATTGGCATACTCTGTACCATAGGCTTGAAAGAGTGCCCTGGAAGGACGAGTGCCCTGAAAGAGTGCCCTGCACTTGTCCTTCCAGGGTTTATGCAATTCCTTTGTGGTTCGGCCTTTTTACACAATAGCCCTCCCATTTACACACACCCACATTTACACACACCCACATTTACACATCACTTCATGAACCGCTGTACTTGGGAGTTAATATTTTTATTAAAATAAACTATTTGTATTAGATAATTAGGAAATATTATTTTATGTACGATTTATTGTTGTCATTTATGTTTTTATTTTTTAAACTTAAAAAAAAATATATTTTGGTAGTACGATTCTTACGAAATATTAATGTTTTAAGTTTGTTACAAATGCAATTTTTATATTTTGTTAATGCGTATATTTTTTATAACTTAACCTTAACTGTAAATTAAGTAAAATGTTTTGAATTAAAAGCTCCCGTTAGACAAACTACTAAAAAGTAGTTTATCGGAACTTTTGTCCTATATTTTGTAAAATATGTTAAATTAATAAAAAAATAAAAAGGATATAGGTCTATGTTCATTATTTGATTATATGATTTATCGCATACGTGACTTAATTTTTTGACAGATTTCGACCCCCCTATACTTGATGGCGACCCCCAGATTGAGAAACGATGCCTTAGAGTATTAATGGTCTATTTATTATAATATAACTAATGAAATACCAACATGTTAAAGCTTTAAAACATTATATTATATCATCAAGGGATTTATAAAGCTTTCGGAATGGAGTGTTAATTTATTCAAGTTGTGAACTAATTAAGGGAGGAATGCTCAAAGGATGGGGGATTGGACCACTTCTGAGAATTTGCTAAGAGTTTTATATCATGTACATTAAGAAAGAAAGTTCTCAAGGAAAAGAAAAAATAATCACCTAGCCAAAGTAAATATGTTTTTCGAAAGCTTTAAAAGAGTTAAAAGTTGAGCTTTTTAATGGGGTTAATAGTCCTTAAGGAATTTCGTTTTCATGACTTAATTAACTAAAACACAAAAATTGGAAAGTGCTATAAAAAAATCAGTAATTTTTTTGCAGATTAGGAAAGACGTCAATGAAATACCCACCGTAAAATCGTTGGGACTTCGAGTAAATAAATTTAAAAAAATAATATGTTAATAGGGAACTGACATAGAAAAACAATTCTTACTGCTAGAAGCACAGAATTGTAGAATAAGTCTTTTATAAAAAAAAAATACTTAACTCCACACAGGAGTCCCCGAGTTATAATTTCCAAATAATTTCCCTTTGGGCCCTTGTCATCTTTGGGGATGCTGTGTGAAGGTTTTCCAAAAGAACGGAAGAAGAGGAAGTCCTAGGAAATAAAATGGTATGAGGGGTGGGTAGGAATATTGAGTCAGTGTGTTTAGGAGTGACGCACGCATGAATCCATCCCTCCCACAACAGTGTAAGGCGATGGGTTGAGAGTCCGGCTAGAGAGGTCAAAGGATCTCCCTCAACCGGCGTATCGTCACGCAATTGATGGGTAGACGCATCTTCCGCCAAGATCTGGACAAACCTCACCCCATGAACCCGGTCACCCCTGCTAAGTCACCAAACGTAGCGAAACACTTGGGGTGACCTATGGCAGAGGTGTTGGTTATCCAATAAATGGTTCCCGGGGCGCCGGTATCCATTCCCACCTCCCAAATTGTATCTTATTTAAAATGTAATGTTATTACGAGATTCCAGCAGAAAATTTTCAAAATAATTTTAATAAATTAAAAAAAAACTAAAATATAATTTATCACATTTGTAAATTCAATTTATTATTGAAGCACACAACGATAATAATTGGATCTGACTTAAAAAGAAAGGTGATTGAACGACCGAATAGATACAATCGTTGATTCTATTGGTTGAGAAGAAAGGCATCTCATTTCTCACTTAATTCCGGCAACAAAACTATAAGTCCACCGTCCCAACAACAAAAGCCCAAATAAAATATCGTGCGTGAAACTTCGATCGATTTTACACATAATTAATCAAAGTTATGTTGATATGAAAGTATCTTTATTGTTTGAAATACATTATCCCGCAGTATGAAGCGGGTCTAATTAATATTCGTTATTACCACACGTTTGTCGGTAAACAGGGGATTAGAGACCGATGGACAACACGGGGCTGGTAATCAAGACGATACCTACACAAGTAACTGAGAGTGGATCGCCACGCAAGAAACCGAGGTATAGCTATACGAGTGATCAAGGTGAAGTTCTGCCTTGGAGTAATCAAGGTACACGCTACATATTTACATGCATTGGCTTGATTACGGCTCCGCAGGGAAGGCAGGGAAAGGTAGACAGGCACCGCCACTATCAACAAGTCCCTTTTCAATTAACCTGTGAGGTCTGGAGCCTGGAGCCGGGTTGCAGGAATGGTACAGATCATGCTTGAGATGTTTTAATATATAACTCACGGAGGAGAGCGATCGGGGCTCTATTAACTGGATCAGAAATCAATTAATAGTTTGTCGTCTGGAATATTATTCTTAAATCAACTGGCGAACAATGATTTTTTTTGATTAAAAAACCTTTGTAACTTTTTTCCACTTATTTATTTTCGACCGGACCGGTTTCATCCTATCACGGGCATCCTCAGACTGGTACAATGAATACTAAATCTATGGTATATATAGCATGGATGTCGGGAGTGAGTTCCCTGCTTTCTAATATTGTTTTTATTAAAAACATAATAAACAGTACGGTTAGCAATAAAATAAATTTCTAATAATAAAAACAATATTAGAAAGCAGGGAACTCACTCCCGACATCCATGCTATATATACCATAGATTTAGTATTCATTGTACCAGTCTGAGGATGCCCGTGATAGGGTGAAACCGGTCTGGTCGAAAATAAATAATTGGAAAAGAGTTACAGAGGTTTTTTTAATAAAAAAATCATTTTAATATGGAATTCCACCATGAATTGACAGTTTGAAAATTAGAAATAATTAAAAGTGGCGAACAAAAAATCTCAGAGTAAGAACGAAATAATTATGTGTAATAAAATTATAAATGACAAAATTTGGAATAAGTAAATTCGAAAAGACCAATGAAAGCAATTATTTTTTTTTTAATATAACCACATTTAAAAAAACGAACCCTTAGATGATTTTGGGCACGTGCATCGTAGTGATAATATTTTTTTTTTGGGTAATTAGTATTTATCTAGTATGATGCACAAGCAGTAGAAGAAGGAGTCTGATACGTCCAAATAAGATATGTTACGATCAAGTGAATCAAATACTGGAGGCAGGTCTTGTCAAGAGTTAGAATTAGAATTAGGTATTTATTATTAAAATATAAAATACACGGTTTTGGATCTTAAAAGGATATCGAAAAAAATAATAATACAATAACTCCCATGCGATGATTTCATAATCGTTGCTAAGTAAAAATATCACTGACATATCTGTTCAGGTATGTGTTAATGTATATGAATTAAGGAATACATGTCATCTCAGGCCAGTACAATATTAACATTGAATTGAAGCGTCCTTGGGGGTTATTTTTCACATAAATGGGGCTATATGAATTATTATCTACTAAATATTTGTTTTGTTGCTTATCAATCTCTAAGCTACACATTTCGGATACAATTTACTTCACAATAAGGTCCTCTAGTTTCTAGATTCTAACCACCTAACCACCTGGGATCTGGGATCTGGGATGTGTACCATTTCAGTTCCCATTTTCCCGAGCCATGTCTAATCTACTCTTGTTCCGTGTGTCTTGTAGCCAATCATTCACCTCGACAAGGGAACAAATCTTGGCTCGCCGAGATAAATTATTACAGATTGTAACAAGCGTTAGGAAAAAAGGTTTTTTTTTTACCACAGGCTTATGTAATGAATAAATAATATTATGATCTCTTTCTTCTGAATCCTCCTTCTTAAGTGAAGTACGGACCTAGGCTATAGGGTCGCAGATAAAATGTTAATAAAATTTTTCCCCCTTTCTCTGAAATAACCTAAAAAAGTTATGAATAAAGATGAGACTATTTCCTTCTGTCGTATTCTCATGCGGCACATTATATAACAGTAATCATAACATAATGATAACCATTTCATACCCTTATATTATAATTCAGCATTACACTGAATAGATAATAAAAACACTTGCAGATAATAATATAGAATAGAAGATACTTTTTGGAATAATGCTCGAAAACAACCAGTCAGAATAAATAAAAAGCTACTTAAAACAAGCTTTGACCGGAACTGAACAATCGGGATATATCAATCAACTTTCTTATTTTAAGGTTCTTTCCTCGTTAGAACTCCCAGAAATTCAGAATATTAGGGTTGCAATTTGCAATTGTTTCGTTCGACTCTCGCTAGAGAGTTGGGTCTCGCATGTTGTTTAAATCAAACAAATTCTTTTGCAGAACTTATCCTTTGGGAATTGATATTTCCGAAATTTGTTTGTTGTATTTTTTTAATGTAATCTTTGACTAAAGCTTATGTAGGCACTCTAATTTAGGATATATAAACACGTATCGAAACGTGTGTAAAATTACGAAAATCGATAAAAAAAATAATACACCTGCTCTACACAACGTAGTATCACTAAAGAATTCAGTTTTTGAATACCCGTAAAAACCTTTTTTGATTAGTGTCTGTCAGAATTAAAAGATATTTTACATTTATTTTAACAGTAGGCGTTCTAGAAATTACTTCCTTTTGAGTTTATTGCGAATAGTAAAAATAATACTTCTTTGCATAAATGCCTCACAATGATTCAAGGTCGGAAAAAACAGAGTTTGCTGAAATATATCGCTATTTTTTATGAGCAATCTCAGCCAACGTATTGTTTTTACGACCGCGTAAATTATTTCGCATAGGCACTTGTTGCCTTTTTAGCGGAATGAATACTGCGGTCTCATTGTGTGGGAGAAGCCTTATAATGAAATCGTTAATTTGGCATTGTTGATTAGAATCATTGCAAAAATAATTGGCAAACAGCTAGACTAATGTTTTATAAAAATATTTTTTAACTCTTTGATATCCTGGCGCAGGAGTCGAATTGAATAACGAACTATGGCAGTAAATTTAAAACTTAACTTACAATTGTTCTTTAATGACAATAAAAAAATAAACGATATGAAAGGCTTATACGTCATAAGTCCATTTTATGCAGGCCTCAGACTTTCAGTACGTATACTAGTATGTACAATACTACGTTAATCAGAAATTATTCTTTAATTTTAGCACATTTTAATAAGTAATTATTTATTATTCAATTTACTTGCTTATAATCTATAATCCTAATTGTAATATTTAATCATTGAAGAAAACAATATTAACCAATCATAAATGAAACACGAAACCGAAAAAAATCACAGAAAATAAAAAAGGTATCGGTCGCATCTGGGAATCGAACCCAGGATCTTTGTCTTACCGGGATAACCGCTATACCAACTGAGCTAATGAGACCAGTCCACTTTACGCCATCTTCATCGTTATCATACCTCAACGTGACTTATATAATATTATCCTAGGCGCTGTACAAATATTACTTCCTATTCTTTATCTAATTATGTACAAACAGATATAGAAAAACATACTTACCTGGCAGATCACTTCAAATGAACACAGTTTTATTACAAAATTTAAGCTCAGAGATGATATGATTTTTACAGTTGCCATTTTATCCTCCTTTTCTATTGACGTTACATTTATTAGAAGATTGGTGGCACAAGAAGAATTGGTATTTATTTAAAATATTTATAATTTTTACAACTGAAGAATATTTATGAAATGACTTTAAAAAGCTTAAGAAGTTTTTAAAAGAAAACTTTTTTTGTTTTACACATTTATTTAATTACGGTGTTGCGGGCTCTGAACGCATTTGCGCACTGACGCGTGATTTTTTTTTTTTTTATCTACCCGAATATAATTGCAATCTAGATAATGTCTAGGATATTCCTATACGATATTCATTTATATGGGACATCTATTGAGTATTTGTATTATTGAGTGGTGATTTCGATTTTGTGTTTCATTTATGATTGGTTAATATTATCCTCTTCGATGATTAAATTATCTATTATATTTTTAATGAAATTTTCCTAGAAACTAGTCAACATAATATATTCGAGGTGATCGATATGATTCCCGGTGGGTAGGCCGCTTGACTGCCAGTCGGAAAGGTTAAGGTCGACACTCATATCGTTGCCATGTCAGGACAAAATCATGCAATCCGGGTTGCATTGTTTTGTCGTAGCATCGCTTATTCGATTCCACTCAGATCTATCCACCCACAGTTGACAGATTTTTTTGTATGCTTTCCTTACCTTAATTTTCGTATCGGAAACTACACGTAACAGGTAATGTCATTACTAGACAGGTATGTTGAAGTCTTCAAACCCGATTTACTCAACTTCCGTTTTTTGGATTGCATGGTTTTGTCATAACGCGGCAACAGCAGCGGGTGGATATCTTACTCCCCTTTCAACACAAATTTTGCTTAGTTATGGGGTCTGTTCTATATAAATTATTGTTTATAGTTTTTCTTATTTAACCGTCAGAACCCAAAAATATACATTTTGTAGTCTCCCAACGATTTATTTAAACATTTTATACTGGTAGGTTATTAGGAAAATGTTTATGGTTTCATAAGACAAAAATCCTTAAACTGCAATATTTTAAATTGTATATGAAATTCGTACTAAAATTTTATGTAAAAAGTTCAAAATTAAGGTTAACTTAGAAAATATATATAAAATAAAAACATACGTAACAAACTTAAAGCATAAATAATTCGTAAGAATCTTATTCACACATAATTTAAAAAAATAAATAAATGGCAATAATATCACACATAAACTAACATTTCCTATTTGAATCATTGAAGAAGATAATATTAACACATCCCAAATGAACCACGAAACCGGAAAAAACAACAGAAATTAAAAAGATTTCAGTCGCATCTGAGAGTCTCGGATGAGTCTACAATGAGGTTTACAAACTTCAATAAGTTATAAAAAATAAATTGAATACTTCTTTCCAGACTTGTAAAATAAGTCAATAGATGTCTCATATAAAATAAAAATCGGGTAGGTATATCCGAGAATCTATCCAGATTACAATTGAGTTCTGGATGAAACTTTGCCATCATCATAAGGACAGCAGCCAATAATATGAGGTTTATAAAAATGGAGGATAATATTAACAAATCTTGAACATGAAGTTATATCGGTGTAAATGGCGTAAATTGAACTGGTCTCATTAGCTAAGTTGGTTAAGCGGTTACCCCGGATAGGTAGAGGTCCTGGGTTCGAGTCCCAGATGCGACTGAAATCTTTTTAATTTCTGTTGTTTTTCCGGTTTCGTGGTTCATTTGGGATATGTTAATATTATCTTCTTCAATGATTAAAATATTACAATGAGGTTTACAAACTTCAATAAGTTATAAAAAATAAATTGAATAACATTTCCTAATTATCTCATACAGATAGTTTATTTCAGCTAGACAAGTTTTCAATATATTTATTAACTTACAGTAATGTTTGAAGTAGAAAAATTCAAAGTGATATTTAGGACTATTTTTGAGAGCTGGCCTTTGAATCAAAAAAAAAATGTCAATCAATTTTCGTAGTACCGAGATACAATACAGTTTTTAAAAATATAAATACATACCTACTATAAATTATGAGTAGGTACTTACATATTTAATAAACAAAAAATCTCGATTTCGCGCACATTGAACATTCGTGATTCATTTTAATAAGCACGTAAATAATAATATTTATAAATTCAACGGAATCACTATAAAAAGCAGATAATTGGCAAAAAATCTTGACTATAAGAAACACTAGTACCTACGTCGTATAATCGTGCAAGAAATTTGTCGGTACCTACCTACATGGGTATTACTTATATTAAAATATAATCAGCTTATAATTTCGCTTTCAATCAACCCAACGGACTATGGAAAAATAAGACATTATCCTTAAGTGAATCATTTCATTAATTTGTCTCAATATTAGAACAGCACATAACATCTCGTATTTAAAGTTAAGTGTATTTCTACTATTTTTAGTCATCGTTTTTAGTAATTTTCTAGTGTTAGGATGGTATTAAAAAAATGATGCTATACAAATTACTTTGTAAAAAAATAAATTATTTTATTACTAGCTGATGTGTGCCCGGCCTTGCTCGAGATTATTTATTTTTTTGAAGTAAGGTTATGAAGTTGTGAAATCTTGCTTGTCGTTTGGGTGCCATAATAATAATAATTCTTGGATGACTTGTATAGCCCCGTTTTTGTGAAAAATCACCCCAAGGGCGCTGTAAAAATACTGCTTGCTGGGGTTTATCATATTATGTACAAACAGATACAGAAACATACTTTACTGGTAGGTCACTCCAGATTAAAACGTTAAATTACAATTTTTTCTTAATTGATAAACTAAAGTTCTTAAAAACTTAAGACAAGATTTTTGTGCATAGCGCAAAGGGTAACAATTATTTTTATAAACAATAATTATTTTGACAAGTCAAAAACATTTTTCACCAATAAAATGTAGACATAATTTGTCTCGACGCCATCTATTGAGGGATTTAGCCGTTACAAGCCTTCCTCATACTAATAAAGTTGGTTGTTTACAGGTGAAATATAATAAAAAAACAGTAATTATTGAATGAAACACTAGTATATATTGATTAACATGGCGGGTTTGCGATAAGCCGACGTAGCTCAACGGTAGAGCATCTGACCGGCAATCAGAAGGGTACAGGTTCGAGTCCTGTCGGCGACATTTATCTTTTCTCGGAAGGTTTTTTCAATTTGGATGAGTGTTTCAGGCTAATAATACAATGTTTTCGTTTGAGAAGATATGATTTTGCAAGCACAGAAGATTAGAAAACAATGCACATTGCATGATATTGCATTTTAACTGTTTAAATTCTATTTCTCATTGATATTATAATATTTATTAGAAGGTTTATGGAAACATAAGAGTAGGTATTTATATAAACATTATTTTATTTGAAATTTTCGATAATAATTATTTACACAAATATTTATAGCTATTTACAGTGTCGCGGATTATGAGAAGATTCAATTTTTTCTGT
>JAHDVE020008441.1:0-52175 GCA_022606495.2 Halesus radiatus | reverse complement strand
GGGTAGGGGTATGGGTAGGGGTAGGAGTAAGGGTAGGGGAAAGGGTAGTCGTAATATATTTAAACATCAAAACTTTTCTCCAAACATTTATACTTCAATTAGTATTTAATAATATTAAAAATGTATACAATATACGAAAAGTTCAACAAATAAAAAAGGGTAGTTTTTCTAGTTAAAAAATTCAAGTAACGTGTTTTAAACAAATTTCATTTGGGTTTAAAGTTAAGGGGGAGAGGGACGTCGGAGAGTTATTATTTATTTATTCAAAATAATGATAGTATTATTACGCAATACAAAAAAAAACAATGTTTTTTTATTGTAATGCGGATTACAACTTTTTGGTTACGTCTATTTACAAAAACGCAACGACAAATTATTAAACATACTTTTCTCAATTTTAAAAATCATATTCGTTTTTTAAATATTTTGTAAAACATACAATGGAATAGCGGTGGGCGAAGCGGCTCGGTTTAGTGATCCGAATCACTAAATCAGTTCTCTGTAAAGACAATCCACATGAAAACTGGACGAAAAAAGCATCGTGTAAGAGCGTCTTAAGGACGTCTTTAGGAGGACCAAGGGAGCGAGGGATAGGGCATGGTGCGGGGAGGGGGGCGCGAATCGTCGTTCAATTGATACGGATCATCAAACCGGTACACTAAAAAGAGCTGATTTAGTGATCCGTTTCACTAAACCGAGCCGCTTCGCCCACCACTACAATGGAACGCTAAGAAAAAGTAATATTTCTGATTGGATTTTGTAAATTTATAAAATATTTTTCTATTTAAAAACATTATGTTTATCGTATTGCGTAATAATGCCATCATTATTTTGAATTAATAAATAACAACTCTCCGACGTCCCTCTCCCCGTTAAGGATCCTACCGCTCTACCACAGAGATCGTCAAACAACAAACGCATTAATCGTTAGATCATCATTTCCCTCACGTAGGCCTAACGTATCAGAGTTCTAAATCAGGCCCCTGGAAGAATCATTGCGCGGAAAAACCTGGCCATCCATCCCGGCCCTCCCCTTGCCCGTCTCCTTGATCCCGCCGGGGATCGAACTGCGGCACTGCCTCTGTCTTGTAATTGAAACAGACTAGCCTCCACGCCAAAACGGTGAGAGTTGCCACCACTGAACAGATATTCAGTAGAAGGAAGATCGGTACCGATTTGAAAAAAATCTTAGTCACCTATTTGTATAAGTACATTTCGACAAATGGCATATGAATTTTATTTTCGGTTAAAGATACATTTTCAACATTTGAATTTTTTTATCAATAAGGAACTCCAGTGAATAATATTAGTGCTAAAAATATATATATATATACGGATCAACAAACGCCGATTCAGAATATATACAAGTTTATTAAAAGAAAATTTATACGGAGAATTTATAAATCGTTTTGTAAAAGTGAATAAAACACCATTCCATTGCATTCGAAACTTCAGACATCATGATCCTCGCCGCGCTTAGTCTGGATTTGGATTTGTAAGGATATTTTTATTTGTCGATTTGTTTTGTACTTTAAATACGCACTTTTTTAGTTTTGGCTAAATATATCAACTTAGTTTGGGTAACTTTTTGCTCTAATTATTAGCTATTAAGATAATCTCCATTCTTAAATTAAGGTGATATTCGATCTGTATCGGAGCTTCCAACAATGTAGCTACCTAACTGTTTTACCGACAATTGTCACTACCGGTTACTAATGCCATCTATGTAGATTGCTCAAAACTAAGACACAGCAATATTTAAGAACGTCATTGTTGATTTTTTAAATGGACTGGAGATCCTTATTACAGCGGAAGTAAGTAAAATTTGACTCTACTTCTAGAACAAGGACACGCCCACAACATACTCCCATTGATTTATCTCTACAGTTTTCGGTACAGTGGCAGATTTATCTGTAAAGAGGTGTCGATGGAGGCGGAAAGAAATGGGCTAGCCATTTGTTTTGTTAGCGGGAGGTGTTTTTAACGTAGTGATAAGAGTGATAGACGGTATTTAGGGTGTAGATTATTTTGATCGAATTTCTTGGCTTCAGTGACTCGATAACCATAGAAAGCGGGATTCGAACATATATGTTTATATAAATATCAAAATATCTGTTCACTTATCTGATACTAGATGGAGTACCCGGCGTTCCCAGGGTTATTAAAGATTTTCAGTAAAGTTTTGAGGTTGTGATGTGCTACGTCTACCCATTGTTTATTTTAATTTTTATGTGAATACCGCACAAGAGTCCCAACTGCTCCCGAACGTCTGGATCCAGTTAGACTATGGCATCTACAATTGGGGTATGCTGTGAGGCTGAAGGTTGTGGGGGGGGGGGGGGAAATGAGAAAGATGATGGTTGGGAAGTATTGATATTCTGGTCTAGTCACCAAAAACGCCTAAAACCATTTCAAGCGACCTTTTGCTTCGGAATGTAGTAAGCAGTAAGGATATACGGCCGAATAATAAAATACGACATACTTATATATGCAGTCAGCTTAGAGAAAATACGCTATAGGTTCCTACCTGCATTTAATATAACCATTACAAATGTTATATGCTGACTCCGCATTATTGTTAGTAAAAATATTTTGCATAATGGATTTCAACTAAAGACGCCTGCAGATATAAGTATATCGACTTTCGTCATACGGCCGCATATCCTCTCTGTATACTTACTTTACAAATAAGGACGTACAGCAGAAATAATCCTTCAGGCGATCAACTGTCGAAGGGATCAACTATCGGGGGGCCAACTGTCGGGGGATCAACTGTCATGGGAACCCTTTACATAATACTGTATGTACGTACCAAATATTCCATTGAAATTGTACCAGTCAATGTCAATAATGGAAGAAAGTTACAAAAGTTTTTTAATCAAAAAATTTCTGTAGTTGCATAATATGAATACAAAAATTTTCAGCTATTTCAAATGATATGTCGAAGATTTGCTTAGCATGAATTACTAAGAACAGTTTTATATGTTGGGTGATTTATACGATGTAAACACTGCTGTGGAAGTTACTTTAGGTAGAGCAATTGAGAATTTAAAGTAAAGCCTATTTATTTATTTATTTATTGTATTACATACGCCCTGTATGGGATTTTACACATATAGTTAGTTATGGAAAACAGGTGCAAAACACATCACAGTAGGTACATAGATAAAATAACGAACAAATACAGGAATAACATAGTGTAAGTACCATTCCAAGTAATTAGCAGATTCAAATTTTCAAAACATACCTCACATTCACTGATACGTGTACTCTAGACAAACATATTAATAATTGTTTAGGATGTATGCAATAATCGTTATTCGTATTTGTATTCCGAGCAGTTAAACACATCTACTATGTCTGAATAAATATTTCCTTCTGGGTGGAGTCTAGGTAATAGAGAATTTTTGAATGACTCAGTCCTGAAATTGTTGTTATAATTGAATAAAATTTTGTATCCAGTATTTTCCAGTTGGATTATTATCTTTAATTAAGCTGACAATTTCATGGCTGTCTATAAAACCATTAACAATATTGAAAAAAAAAAGTTAGGTCAGAAACAAGTCTTATATCTGAAAGTTTTAATAATTTTAGATGTTTCATTAAGTAATAATTCTTAAAAATAGTTTCAATTCACTAAATTTATTATAATCACTCTGTTAACTGTACATACACAAAGTAAAGTGTTAAGTTTTTAGGAATCCACGAAATCAATAAAACCAAAAGAAAAATTTGTTTAGGTAATCAAAGATTAGTTAACACACAAGAGCACGCGAAAGCTCAGGCATACATACCACTATCCTCCTCGTAGGAACAAGAAGTTCGGTAAGGGGCTGAAAAATAACAATATTCTAATAAATAAAACAAAATACAAATCAAAATCATATCAGTTGATTATCAGAGTTTGGAAAAAAATATTATGAAAACATTAATAAAAAAAAGCGAAGACACAGAATTTTTAAAAAGGTGCACGGATCAATTTAGTATCCACCACAGAATATTAAAATCAGGTGTTGGGGTCATGAATGTTCCGAAAGCAACTTAATTTATTTATTTTATTTCTTATTTATTTACAAATGAATTTGAAAATTTGCTTAGTATTCACCACTTTGTAAATATACACTGATACATGTTTCGAAAGCGATGCTTTGATCATCAGGAATTTAAGAATACTACAAAATAATTTCAAGTATAAACAAATGATAAAAATAAGAACACAGTAATACAAGAATAAACAAATCATAAAGACTAGGTTTTGCCTATTGCAGTCCTGCAATTGGAAGTATTTTGTGACAAAAAGGTTTAAATTTTTTTAAATTTTGTGGTCAAAAGATTATCGCAAAACTGTCTCTAAGCGATATTGAAAATGTCAACGGTCAATGCAGCATCGTTGAGCTATTGAGTCGCTCTGCTGATCGGCGTGTCCTGGTAAATAGAAGTTCTCACTTTCGGAGCATAAAATGGTGCATGAGATCTCCCACGCTTATTAGGAACCTATAAGTTTACCTCTTTCAACATAGGTGGATTACATACGGTTCCAAAGAATAACATTACCTAAAAATATTTTTCGACAAACTTCCAAGGTGTTGAAATCGACCATTCCCGTTAAAAACAAGGATGGATACTATATCTATTCTCTCATATAAAGGTACACAAATACATTTGTTAATACACAAGAATTTAGTGCAGGTTTTTTTAAATTTTTTATATCAATACCGCACAAGAGTCCCAACTGCTCCCAACCGTCTGGGTCCAGTGAGACTATGGCATTCCCAATTGGGTAATGTTGTGAGGCTGAAGGTATTGGGGAGGGGAAGGAGAAGGGGGAGAGGAAGGTGGGGAAATACCTGGCATCAGATTTGGTCACCAAATACGGCTAATACAGGTAACGTTTCAATTCTGAATGGTGGTCTTTCACCAGGGCGATACTGAGAGTATCTACCACTCTAGAACTTGAGCAAATATACTATATATTATTTTTAAAGTAATTAATTGTGAAACGGCACAAATCGATGAAATAAAATTTACTTGCGCACGCCGGGATTGGAACCCGCGACCTTCGGATTCGTAGTCGAGAGCCTTTCCCCTCGACCATGGAGGCCAACACATAAAAATTTGTTTTGTGCTTTTCCTGTCCAGAATGTGAGAATAGAGTAGATGCCAAAATGGGTTTAATTGAAGCAATAACACTCATAACGGTATTTTAGCACACAAAATAGAAGAAGTAATTTAAAATAAAATAAAATGTTAATATTAAAAAAATAATAAGTTTAACCTGCCGATTCTAGTTGTTCCGTATTGGGAACCAAATGTCATTCCTCATAATAATCGTTCTATCTCTTTTTCTCTTAAGGTCAGACATTTGTTTTAGAAAGAGAGGACACCAGATCTCGCTTTACATCATATTTTTATAGTAGACTTAAAGAGTTTTTAACAAAATAAAAAAGTTAAATAATCCCACATAATATATAGAAAACAAAATTATAGATTAAAACATAAGTAAACTGGAGATTGTTTTTTTTTTTTTTTAAGTAAAGTAAAATAGAATATTCTGAATGACCGATTTCCCAAAACCAAGTTCACAAAAGTCGAAATTACGAATGTTATAAAAAAAAAATCATTGTTTTTGTGTTTAATTCGTAGAACGCCATTTATTTTATTTTATTTAAATTTAATCTGAATGAAATTTTTATAATGTTAAAGTATTTTAGTTTTTTTTGTATATTATTGTGACAGCTTTTTTGGCGTTCGAAGCCATTTTCAAACTGTTGTTAGAACACGTTGAGACGACTTATTTATACGATTCTATTTACCCCTACCCAATTTCAATTTTTATACTACCAAAAATGATTTATTACCGGTAAAATGCATTTACTGAGAAAATAATTGTGATAATCGATTCTCTATTCTTTGAAGTACTTACAGTTGCTATCTGTTTTCCTCGCATTAAATAGCAATGTTTTTGTAATTATTTTAGAATGATGTAAATGCTATTGACTTATTGAAATGTGTTATATTGTTTAGATCTTGTGAACATACTGAGAAGTGGGGTATAAGTCATTTTCTTAGTTTATCAATTAATGTTATATTAGGATCTGTAGTTCGTTTATTAATTTCCAATTGTTCAAGTAAATTAAATCTAAAATTATTTCTTTCCATATGTAAGGGTTTAAGTTCGTTGTTGTCAAGCGGGACGTGATAAACTCATTAAGCGATATTCTGCAAATTTTGAAACAGTTATTTTATCATTATGACATCATATATGTTATTTGGATCAAGGGTGCCTCTACATGCAAAATGATTCATGCTCAATCAGTGTATAATTGGTTGGTCAAATTATTAGGTAGGAAAAGTTTATACGAACAAAGACATAATATTCCATACTTTTATCAGAGTCTCGAAATTCTTTCATTAAGAGCAATTCTGTAGTACAAAATTATACTTATCATAATAATAACTATCGTCTTCATCTATATATATAATAATCAAAGTTTGTTTGTTTGTTTGTTTGTTTGTTTGTTTGTTTGTTTGTTTGTTTGTTTGTTTGTTTGTTTGTTTGTTTTGTTTGTTTGTTTGTTTGTTTGTTTGTTTGTTTGTTTGTTTGTTTTGTTTGTTTGTTTGTTTGTTGTTTGTTTGTTTGTTTGTTTGTTTGTTTGTTTGTTTGTTTGTTTGTTTGTTTGTTTGTTTGTTTGTTTGTTTGTTCTGTTTGTTTGTTTGTTTGTTTGTTTGTTTGTTTGTTTGTTTGCTCTGTTTGTTGTTTGTTTGTTTGTTTTTTTTTTTTTTTTTTTTTTTTTTTTTTTTTTTTTGTTTGTTTGTTTGTTTGTTTGTCCGTTTATTTGTTTGTTTGTTTGTCTTCGATTTTCTCGAAAATTACCGTACCAGTTTCGCTGAAAATAGCGCAGTTTGTTTTTATTAGTCCCGAGAAAGTTTATAAAGTAGTTTGAATGAAATCCAATATGTAAAACTCTTGCTATAACGTTTTAAAATTAGTATGAAAAACATTAAACCCGCCATGTTTTCTTTAGGTTAGCTCGTAGATATAACACTCTGGTTAGCCACATATTGCACATTCAAAAGAAGAAGGTTTTTTTGGGTAGAATATTTTCAAAATGGAAACACTAGTAGGTACCTACTTAAGAATTTTATTATTTTGAAATGTTTTGAAAAAATAAATGTATGGTATGAATTAATTTTTCAAATGAATTTTCTTTATTTAGAGATACTTATTTTCACTGTCAAATCAATTATGGCACCCTAATGACAAGTAAGAATTCAAAACTTCATAATTTTATTAAAAAAAAAAATCCCCAGCAAGGCCGGGTACACAACAGCTAATAATATATAAAAATGAATGTTTTTTTGTCGTGTCCCGGATTTTCTCGAAAATTACAAGACCGGTTTCGCTGAAAATACTATAGTTTGTTCTTATTAGTTCCGGAAAGGTTTAGAGAGAAGTTTGAATAAAATGTAATAAGACCAGATACTTCGCGACATCTGCTTTTGTCAAGTTTATTTGGTCCTAGAGAAATGTTAAGGCTTTGCCCCCTCCTATTTACGAATAGCATATAATTGTATTTTTAATAATAACACTAAGTTTATTAATTCTCATCTCCATTTCCCTTTCCAAGTCGTTAATATTATTATTATGATAGAATATTATTATATCATCCGCATAAAGTTGAAATGTACCCTACATTCCCCATTTTTCCATATCATTAATGTAGATCAAAAATAATAATGGCCCGAGAACGGAACCCTGTGGTACACCACATGTGATCATTGTAAGATCACTTCCAATAAAAACCTCCTTTTTCAAATTTATTGGTTAATATTATTATCCTTAAGTACTTTGCACTGAACTTTTAAGGATTTTACTTTTTAAATTCCTTTAAAGTTACTAACGATAAATATAGATCGTGTTTGCAATACCCTTCAAAGAAACTGAATCTAATAAAACTTTTGGAAATAGAAAATATGATTAAAGACCCAACAATCGTTTTCCAATTTAACTTTTCTACCATAAATCATAGATCAGAAATGTCTATTACTAGAATATCTGAAAACTTCAAAGACATTAATGATACAAAGTTATTTAACTTGTCATCTGTGAGAAGTCTAGTAAAAGTCAATTTTGTTCTCTGGCTCCATGTTAAAATATTCATTTACAAAGCGATTGAAATATGTCTAAATATAATTTATATTAAGATTCTTCGCTTTATACATTTTGAATTAAAAATTTCCACTGGGGAGATAAAACGATGGAAGTGTTTTATGTACGTGTACTTTTTACCAAAGAAAGCTAATTTTTTCTTACTTCAGGTGAAACTGATTGTGAAACATCTTCATAAATGAACATTGTAGTATCTTAGTGCATATAGTTACATATAGATGGCACTGTCCGTGAAACGGCAAAAGTATGGGATTAAGGAGCTATCAAGGTCAGCCAGAGAGAATATTACCTTTTAGTATAAAGGAGCTAAGCTTCCTGACTCTCAAATTGAATTTTATTTTTTTTTATTAGAAACGCGAACAAAATATTTACATAAAAGCATCATATACATACAATCGGCATGTTAATATCTCTAATAAATTTGTTAAAAACATGTGTGGTGTACGCAATAAATTCATGAATTATTTTGTTGCAATATTTATTTACCTATCTCACTGAAACTGGGTGCGTGTAAAAACACGATAGTCCAATAAGAATAGTGTTTGTTTGCACGATGGCCAAACAAACGAAGATGTTAAAATTTTGAAGGAAAATATTGTCATAAAAAAAGGATCGAAGATTTAACTTGCTTTGAATTTAATTTTTTTTATGAAGACGAAAAAAAATAATCATCTATGGTTTTCTTTAAATAAATAACCGATTGTTGTTGGTATGGGACTATGGCATCCGACTATGGATTGCCAGTTGAGTATGTTACGAGGTTGATGGGAGTGGGGATGCGAAGGAGATTAGAGAGAGGAAGGTGGGGAAGTACCTGAATATTCAGATCTGGTTAACACGAAGAAAGTCATTGCAAGCAACTTTTCGATTGTGAATGGTGATCATTCACAACATCAATACTGAGTGATTGTGCTACTTCATAGAGCTACATAGCTTAATACGGAATTCGCGCAGCGAGCTAAAATATCGCTTTGACTCAGTGTTTGAGAGTATCGGGATTTATCAACTGCTGACAACTGCTCCCAACCGTCTGGAGCCAGTCAGACTATGACATCCTCAAATGAGTTATGTTGGAGAGGAAGATGGAAAAGTACCTAGCTATTTGGATCTGGTAACCAAACACGGCTAAAGCCATTTTAAACAGTGTTTCTACTATGAATTGTGGTCTTACCTATAAGTAAATACCACTCTGGAAAATGCTGCAAATATAGGTGGTACAACAATTTTTTAAATTAATAAAATGGAAAATAACACTAATTGATCAAATTATTCAAAAATTTATTCGCTACTCCGGGATTTAACCCGTGACCTCTGGATTCGTAGCCGAGAATCTTAACCACTCAACCACGGAGGCCGTAAAATAAATAAACAAACAAATAAACGAACCTTCTTCCTGATTTTAATATAATCTTGGTTTTACGACTGACTGATTAAAAGATAAAATATCTCAAATTTCAATCTACATTTAAAAAATGTAGGTTTGTATGTCTGCTTGTCCTAAATTTTCTCAAAGATTACTCCACCGGTTTGGTTGAAAAAAGCATAGTTTGTTTTTATTAGTACCAAGAAGGTTTAAAGATAGGTTTGAATGAAATACAATATGTAAAACTGTTGCTATAAACGTTTTAAAATTAGTATGAAAAACATTGAAGCCGCCATGTTGTATTGACACGTTAGCCCATACCACTCTGGTTAGCCACAGATTTCATATTCAAAAGAAAAAGGTTTGTTTGGGTAGAATATTTTCAAAATAGAAAACGCAAGTATGTTATTTACCTACTTAAGAACTGTATTATTTATATACACACTAGCTGGTGTGTACCCGGCCTTACTCGGGATTTTTCATTTGTCATTAGAGTGCTATAATTGATTCGACAGCGAAAGTAACTATCTCCGAATAAAGAAACGTTCATTTAAATATTTTATTTCATTCCAAACGTTTATTTTTTCAAATCATATCTAAATTATAAAGTTCTTAAGTAGGTACCTACTCGTGTTTTCCATTTTGAAAATATTCTACCCAAAAAAACCTTCTTCTTTTGAGTATGCAACTTGTGACTAATCAGAGTGTTATATCTATGGGCTAACCTAAATAAAACATGGCGGTTTCAATGTTTTTCATACTAATTTTAAAACGTTATACTAACAGTTTTACATATTGGATTTAATTCAAACTACTTTCTAAACCTTCCCGGCACTAATAAAACAAACTCTGCTATTTTCAGCGAAACCGGTCAAGCAATTTTTGAGGACAAACAAAAATGAATGTTTCTTCGTTTAGAGAATCAAATTAATTATGGCACCCAAACGACAAAGCAAGAATTCACACCTTGATAACTTTATTAAAAAAAAAATCCCGTGCAAAGTCAGGTACACTTCAGTTAGTACACAAATAAATTAATATCGTGTTACATTGAAACCAAATCTTCCAATCTTCGCAATCATCCTTCCTCGATTCTTGCGGCCAATCAAATAGCAATTCAACTCAAAATCGACATCAAAGGAGGCAAAAAAATAATCCATCCTCGCTTCATATATTATCTCCTCGTCTGAATAAGGGCGAACGAATACATCCAGGCGCGTGGGGGGATAAATAATTGATGGATTCGGGTGGGTAGATGGATTGGATGATTGGATTGATTGGATTGATTGGCGCCGACACTGGCAGCTGAAGGGTTAACGGTTTTTACCATTATTTGATTAATGTAACGTAAGGGCACTTATTACTGGGAAATATAATATGTATTGTGTACAGGGAGTGGGTTCTGCGGTACAATTAAACGTAAATGGAGCTGGAATTGATGTTTAAAAAACGGGTGTAGCAATATACATTTTTTTTCTTTAATTTCGGGGTTGTAAAAATTTTATGAACATTTTTTGATAAGTCTTTTTGATAACACAGCGGGTTTATTTTTCACAATTTATGTAATTTAATTAAATTTGTTTGGCGCCTTATTCCATACTGGGACATCCTCTCATCATCGCATTATGCGAGACCGTAATTTGGAATATTTTTTGATTCATGAATTTACAGTTTAAAAATTAGAAATAATGATATTTTATTAAATCTATGTATGATATCGATAGCTCAATGGTTAGAGTGCCAGATCCGGTAAGACAGATGTCCTGGGTTCGATTCCCAGATGTGATAGTTACGTTTTTTTTTCTCTATTTATATTTCGTATTTCATTTGAGATTTGTTAATGACAAATGTTCAAGCTGCTGTAGACACTATTTAGCTCTGAACCAAAATTTTACAAAAAATTGATCTGAGAGTCAAAAATACATCTAAGAATGAACCACAAAGACAACATGTGGACAAAAAACATCTTATTCTGTGGTACTAAACTCTACGACAAAATTCCGAATATCCTTCAAAAATCACAACAGTAATAAATTAAAAAAATCAAATAAAACGCTGAATACGTTACACAGAGAGAACTGAAATAAAATATGTATATTAACACCAAATACAGACCGAAACCACTCAACTGTACGTTAAAATACATCACCTTACATTTCTTCCTCAAACACACCAATTTAATATAATTTAGGTTTAAAAAATAACTGATTATAACATATATATAATTACATTTTTTTACAGTAACTCCACACAGGAGACACTGAGGGAAATAATTTCCCTCAAGGCCTATATCATCTTTGGGGATGCTGTGTGGAAGGTCTTTTAGAGGATAGGAAGGAGTGAACTTGGGTCTTGAAGAGACCCATGTTATAGGATGGAGGACACATAGAGGCCGACAGATCATTCCACAGCCGAGCTGTTGAACACAAGAATGAGTCGTAGAAGCGACACGTTCTCATGTGACAAATGTCAATCGTGTGCAAATGTTGGGTGCCGAAGGGATCAATGACGCTAGTTCCTCGGAGCATCTTCCATTAAAATACCGGTAGAACAAGGACAGCATTCCCACCTGACGCCTGTGCTCCAAAGATTGCAACCCGTTTGTTAATAAAGGCGAATCTAGCAAACGGACCGCCCGTTTCTGCAGAGTCAAGGGTTTTTTTCAGATATTTTAGGACTCCCGACCAGAGGTGGCCTGCCAAATTCTACAGTGGGGCGCACTTGCGATTTGTACAGGGTCAGCAGTTGTGTACTATTAAAGTATCTGCGGGCTCTGTACAATACGCCCAGCTTCTGAAAGGCTAAGTTTACCCTGGCTTCGATGGAGTCCCCGTACCTGAGCTGGTCACTTAAGGTTACACCAAGCATATCAATGGAGGGCTTGTTGGGAAGATTGCTTCCATTAACGGAGACTAGATTATCATTTCGATCCCTTTTATATACCATTTTACATGTAACTAATTATTGTAACTTATGTATTTTTCGGTACTTTGCACATAGCTAATGATAATTTAAGAACGAATGGATTTTTTTCTTGCTTAACTTAGCGTGCTTTTTACACTCTATTTTAAATTTATTAATTGGTGCAATTTTGATTGGGTCCGGCAGAGCATTATAGCATTTCATCCCTTTATAAAATAAACTATTTTTCGTTTTGGCTTTGTTCCTTTTCGGTAGTCTAATTTCCTTTCATGTTCTTATATTATGTCTGTGAATGTCCATTTTGTAAATAATTTTGTTGGTAAAATTTATTGGTCATAAGTTGTGATTTTATGTATCAAAATCATTGTGTTCAGTGTCAGCATTTGTTTAACTGTTTACCAATTTAATTACACTCACATTTTAGCTACTTTTGAATATCTATTTCGCTTTAATATCATTTATCTAGTAGGGTTTTTATAAACAGATTTTTCCCTACAGAGATCACAAGACGCAATTGACAATAACGGTCAGGTATTATTTAAAACTACCATCATCCGGTGAAAAGTGTGAGGCGCAAAGACGCCGTTCTATTTGTATAAAGAACCTGTAAATTTAGAGACAGTAACTTTAAATGTTTCGTCACTTCATGACCAATAAGAAACTAAGAAATCGAAAAAAAAATCATTATTTATTTATTTGTAAGAAATTATTATTAAGAAAGCTTTTAATAAAAAAATATGTAGGAAGGAAGTTTAACAGAAGGTAAGCCGACAAAGTTAATTGTGCTAACAGTAGTTAAATACAGGTTTTTAAATAGAAAAAAAAAACAAAAAAATAATTAAGGGGGGTGAGGAAGAGGAAGATAGGATCGGGACAGGAGATGTTCTTAATACATTATTCGCATAGCTTGCAGAAAAAAAGCACTTTTTAATATTGCAATACTTGCATGTGGAGTGTGCAATATGTAAATTCTTCCGTTCCAGATGTTTAAGTAGGTATTTAATTCACCCGAAACACGCTCTCAACTTGTTCATAATGCTACATGAGCACTGCTTTGCGAGTTGCACGACACATTGAGTCTTCCATGCGTATAGATCCATTGTGACTTCTCGTGAATCCGGCTTTGTTCGACGTGCTCAGAAATTCAATACTTCAGTAAAACTTCTCTAAACTTGAGAAATGTCTTTAAAATTATTATCTTTATCGATGCGCCCCAAACACAAATAGTAAAATGGGATAGAAACTATTTTAACAACAAACAACTCCAGTACAATTCTTTCTAAATAATCTCGATCAAACTTAAATACCAGTATATTTTTTTCTAAAGTTAGTTTTCATGGTAAAAATAATTTCCAAAGTTTCAATTTTTCACTGCCCGCGAAAACGCTCTAAATCTATGGCTAGTCGGTTTTAAGGTTAGAATTTCAAATATCAAAACAAGGATGAGCTTTACCGTAAATAATTTCATGATCAATTCATAGTAAAACATAACTAAACATAAGTAATAAAATTTTTCACTTTTTTAGAAACTTGAAAAGAATAATAATAGTATTGAGCATTAACATTATCATAATATCCGTATTGATAATTGGTTTGCTCATGAATACTCTAGTTTACATAACTAATAATAGTTTTTTTACATATTAAACAACAATTATAGAGTTTAAAGTTAAAAATATACGTATTTAAAATACAAAACAAAATCGAAAAATAAAAATAGCCATACTAATCCAAAAACAGAATGCGCACGTGACGTCAAATGTTTCAAATGCAATGGTACCAACATAACACGGTATTATGATGAGATGATTTATAAATTCTATGTATAAATTATATGTATTGAAAGTTGTATATTCAGAATCGAGGTTTGCTGATCTAAATGAATATATATTTTAAAGCAATTATATTTTTATTTTTATAAACAATAATTATTAGCCTGAAACACTCATCCAAATTGAAAAAACCTTCCGAGAAAAGATAAATGTCGCCGACAGGACTCGAACCTGCACCCTTCTGATTGCCGGTCAGATGCTCTACCGTTGAGCTACGTCGGCTTATCGCAAACCCGCCAAGTTAATCAATATATACTAGTGTTTCATTTAATAATTACTGTTTTTATTATATTTCACCTGTAAACGACCAACTTTATTAGTATGAGAAAGGCTTGTAACGGCTTAATCCCTCAATAGATGGCGTCGAGACAAATTATGTCTACATTTTATTGGTGAAAAATGTTTTGACTTGTCAAATATTTATTAATTGATAAATTAAAGTTTTTAAGACAAGATTTTTGTGCATAGCGCAAAGGGTAACAATTATTTTTATAAGCAATAATTATTAGCCTGAAACGATACTATTATCTTTTCTCGGAAGGATTTTTTCAATTTGGATGAGTATTTCAGGCTAATAATTATTGTTTATAAAAATAATTGTTACCCTTTGCGCTATGCACAAAAATCTTGTCTTAAAAACTTTAGTTTATCAATTAATAATTATATTTTTCACTGGAGTTCCTTATTGGACCTTGATAGACACCGGATAGACCGAGTTGTCTTGGGTTCGTATCCCATCAGCTACCGTTGTCTTTTTTCAGTGTCTTTTCGGTTTCATGTTTCATTTTGAGAGTTATTATTAAAAATATGTCACAATGAGGTTTGAAAAATTGAATATTCTTTTAAAAAGATAGAGATTATCGTTACATATTTTGCTCAGTAGCAGTTCGTGGCCTATCTTATTGGGATTTCAATCGGAGATTAAAAAAGGAATAAAAAATTCCTCATCTATTAATCCTATGTTTGTCTTTCAATAATTATACACATTTTTTCCAAGATCTAAAGAAATTTCATCATATCACTGCACCAGATATTAGCGACCTAGCAACAAGATAAAATTTGAAATATTTCAATAAAGCGTTTGTGTCTTTGAAATATTAAAACTGAACTTTTTTTAATATAAAATCTTCAGAAAATTAAAATAAATAAGTCCACAGAAAAAAAATATTGATTTTTGCAATATTCTATTCCGTACAAATTTGGTGTTAATAAATCGCATAGTCGCTTCGAAACCAGGAGGCTAACAGATTCCTAAAGATTTGCACGATTCCACAATTTGCTACTGAAATTCAACATACGGTTGGAATTTAGCAACTGTGAGAGTTTCCCTTCTAAGAAAATGTTCTACCGGTATTTTAATGGAAGATACTCTGAAGAACTAGCGTCATCAATTCCTTCGGTACGGGTTCACAGTTGGGAAACATGCCAAACGCGCGCCCAATATTTTCACACGGTTAACATTTATCACATGAGAACGGGTCCCTTCTACGACTCGTTCTTGTGTTCAGCAGCTCGGCTGTATAATGATCTGCCGGCCTCTGTGTTTCTTCCCTCCTACAATATGTGTCCCTTCAAGACCCAGGTTCACTCCTTCCTATCTTCTATATAGGATATCACCCAAAGATGATATACTCCTGTGTGGAGTTATTGTAAAAAAAAATGTTAAGATTTGCAAAAAATGCAAAACTGATAAAGTGTGAATGTACGAAGAGAGGGTGTAAGGAGAATATGTGACGAAAACGATAATGGAGGAAAAATTCCGGGACGCTGTAGAAAGACATGGCACGTTCAAGTGAATCAAATACTTAAATCGGGTCATGGCAGAAGTCAGAATAACAGAAGAGAATATATGAGACGATGCATGAATATGAATGAAGCAAGAAGTGTATGCTTAGATCGTGTAAGTAGTTAGTAAGTCAGTTTTCCGACAGACTAAAATACAGAACTAGGGAAATGTCTAATGGAGAAAGATGAAATAAATTTTCGAATCTTTTGCAGTTCCTAACATCCAAAATATCTATGCTAAGAATGTTTTAATCAAACTTTTCAAAAGTTCAAAAAAACGTAAGAAACTTAATTTTCACGACACAAGAGCGAACCAAAATGACATGATGAACATTCCTAAATTTAAAACTGGTTATAGGAAATATAAATATCTCTCCTAATTATGAGCTATATAATTCACTTTCACCGGCCATAAAAAAAGAAAAACAGAAAAGGCAAATGATTTTAAAAATTTAATCAAAGAAGAGTTATCCAGCATCTTTAAAAGAACTTCGTAGGAGCTTAAAAATAATCAGTTTTAAATAAAACCTAGTCCGCCTCAGGACAGGAACCCCTAGTGAAGAAAACTAAGAAAAACATAACATATTGTATTATTGGCCTGTCTTAAAAAAAAAAGTAGAAGGAAAATGGAAAAGAAAAATCAAATACTTTCTGTTTCACACCCTTCATTTTAATTGTGTTCAGAACGTCTTTCGGACTTGTCTCTTTAAGATAACATTGTTTATTTAGTAACACAATATATTTTAGCTGAGATTTTTGTCTCGCGGAACTTCTCGGGAAAATTGCATTCATAATGCCATGTATTATTTTTGCTACTAAAAAAACTATTACAAAATATCATATCCAAGGAAACAACATTGTTAGACATTTTCCCTGCCTTGCTTAACTCCAGTTTGTAATGGAAGAGAACACCCTAGGCAGTCCCTTCAGTTAAAACTCACTTAAAATATTGCACACCGATTAGGACACCTATATACTAAGCCCATATTGAAAGAATCGAAAGCATGCAGCGTAAATTCATTAGCATATTAATTATAAATTGAATCCAAACGCAGTGCTTAATATTTGATCAAATCTTGTTATTTAAAATTATGAATGATTAATATCCTGATCTCGTCAGAGCTCATTAGCTTTATAAATATTCACATACCATCAAGACCAACCCGACAAACCGATTATTTTATTTGCCCACATGCAGGACCAATCTTAAGATAAATTCTCCAATTCCCCGTATTTGTGCGCAATATTACGCACAATTTCACAATACTCTTTCAAAGTATCGAACCGAAGTAATACGTACGATCACAAATTGATGCACGAGTATAAAATGTATCGAGAGAATCTCCTGTCCCGATCCTTACTCTTCCTATCCCCCTTTCCTTCTTATTTTGTCTTTTCTTTATTTTGTTAGCTTCATAAATAAAACATCTGTATTTAACCACTGTTAGCACAAGAAACTTTGTTGGCTTACCGTGTGTTAAACTTCCATTGTACATATATTTATAAAGGGGTCCACGGGGAAAAAAGTTTGGGAACCTATGCTTTAGACAATCTGTTATAGGATTTTTTACTTTGTTTTTCCGAAATTCCCCAATTAAGCGAGAAGTTTTTAAGCCCAAGGAATAGGATAAGGATTTTTTCTTAAAAAGAACCAGACTAGCTCTGCTGATGTTGAATGATAAAAAAATGACCAGTAGTCGTCAGAAAATAGTGGAAAACATAATTTTCGATAGTAAAAAAAAAATTCATCGAAAAAGGAATGTGAAGGATATCCACAAATCACAAATGTACATGTAAGATCCAATAACATTTTAGAAATACAACGCTCCTTTTAGAATGAATAGCATTTTTTGCCTAATCTTACAGCCATTCTTTTCAATCCTACTGAACAACGGTTGAACAATTTTGGCTCAACACTGTTCAAATACACAAATTCGCTCTTCCCACCGAAATTCACGATCAAATTTACGATAAATTTAAGATATCGATTTTTGTGGATTAAGTTCCCCTCAGCGGAAGACTAGTTTTAAAATTTTCAACAGGGTGAACACACGTCACCGAAATGTCAAATGTCATTATTAGTGTACAATCTTTTTTACGCGATTCAAATATTGAATGACGAAGATTTATTTCCATTTTATAATGTCAGTTTACTGTATGTTTTAAATAAATCTGAAGAGAACCCGACTTATTTTAGTAATTATAAGCTACGTTTTGTTTTTCTTTTTTACTCATCGCGCATGTCAAATGTACGAAACGTGCTTTGCGGTATGATCAAAATCAAGCTAACAATTTATTTTCAAGATGTTTTTAACACACGTTTGTGAAGTATAAAATGTTAGTTTATGTATTAGTTTTTAAAACAAGTGATATGTATTAACCCATCTTTGTAATTTTACATTGATAGTTTTTACTTTGATGTTACCTTATTGCCTTAAAAATGGGTGGCTACTATCTTCTCGTTTATGAAACTGGGCGGATACTATTTTATAGTGGGTGGGCACCTCCATAGACAATTTCGGATGAAAAATGCTTGAAAACAGGCAAACAGAGCGAATACTCGAAACAAACAACGGCCGTTAATTATCTAATTTTTATGGTTTTTCGTAACGGTAGCGTATTACCTTGGTATCGGAAGCAATTTTTTTAAATTCATAACGAACAGCTCCAGTCAAGTTTCCAGTAAATGGTTACTTACAATACTTAATTAGTTCACTTTTGTGTTGGATTTTTAACTTAAAATCAAATCTAGTTTACTTCACGGCGATGGTTTGCAGCGCATTCGCAGCGTTCACATTTGTAGAATTCCAAAAAGAAAACCACTTAAAATAATACAGTTTTCCACAATTCATTTTCCTGGAACACCGCTACTCCCGAGAGAAAACCGCGGCAACCAAAGCCTTACAGGAGTTTTATTTCGAGAGAACAACTTCCGAATGCAACGTTTAATGTGATTGAAATTACTCCAATAAGTAGTATTGTTCGCTTCACAGCTAGTACACTATCCATTACTTCCATATATAACAATTAATGTTTGCCTGTGTGTCCTTAATTTTCTCGAAAATCAATCAACCGATTTCGCTGAAAAAAAAACAGTTTGTTCTTATTAGTCTCGTAAAGAAAAAGATTAGTTTGAATGAAATCAAATATTTAAAACTGTTGCTAAAACGTTTTAAAAGTAATATGAAGAACATTAAACTCGCCATGTTGTATTGAGAACCCGCCCATAGATATACCACTGTGGTTAGCCACAGATTACATATTCAAAAGAATAAAGTTTGTATGGTTAGAATATTTTCAAAATTGGATGGTTCTGTGTACACTCAATCATGCGGTATTTTTCTAGAACATCTCCGATTTCATCACAGATTCACTCTTGAGTATGTACTCAAAAGTACGAGTATTCTCCTTTTAGCCGTTCATCTTCTTTACTTGTCCAAAACATAAACACTTCATTTACTATATTAATGATGCTTGATCTTAGGATCTCGCGTACTCTGGTCACAAAAAGGTGGCTGTGTTGTGTAGTAATTGAATCGAATTGAATTGAATTTGACGGCCCCCATGGTTGAGGGGTAAGGCTCTCGACTACGAATCCAAAGGTCGCGGGTTCAAATCCCGGCGTGCGCAAGTAATTTTTATTTAATTAATTTGTATTGTTTCACAATTAATTCATTTAAAAATAATATAAAGTATATTTGCGCACGTTCCAGAGTTGAAGATACTCTCAGTATCGCCTTGGTGAAAGACCACCATTCAGAATTGAAACGTTGCTTGAAATGGCTTTTAGCCGTGTTTGGTGACTAGATCTGAATAACCAGGTATTTCCCCTTTTCCCCACCTTCCTCTCCCCCTTCTACTTCCCCTCCCCTATACCTTCAGCCTCACAACATTCCCCAATTGGGAATTTATTGCCATAGTCTCACTGGCTCCAGACGGTTGGGAGCAGTTTGGGACTCTTGTGCTGTATTCATATAAAAAAAAATGAATTGAATTGAATTGAAAAAGCAGTTCCTAATTATAATTTACAACCGCTACAATATTATTTATGTGTTTTTTGTTGTATTATCAAATTCGCTTCCAATGGATATTCGAATTACTTATTACTTAATCAAACACACAAATGTTTTCTTAACGTAACATTATCTTATCCTATCATATTCGTAACCCCACTAAACCTAATCTAATCCCACTTAAACCCCTTTCCAATATAATCTTACCTTCATTAAAAGCACTCAGTAAAACATGAATAGAAGTTAGCGTAATTAATGTAGATAATAAAGAAAACTGATATTTCCAATTTATATGAGTTCTTTCAACTTCCAGGATATTCATACAGGATAAAAAAATTGTTTGTCTTATGTAAATCTGGCATCCGTAGGCGTCTTGTAAAAGGCTTGCAGATTCTAATAGTACTGGTTTCGACATATCCGTGTCATTCACTAGCGTTCTTAAGACTAACTTAAATTAAACCAGTAAAAACTTAATTTGGCATTATTATGAGTGGGAGTCAAAATAACTTGGAAACATGGTTAACAAAGGTGATTTACAGGGTGCTATTATTTTGTTTACAAAATATTTTTTTTTGTTTATTTCTAAAGTTTCTAAGACGCACAAAATTTTAAATGGTTGTCCCTTTAAGATATTTGATACTGGTGCCTTTTTTTTCTGTGGAGTTTTTCGATTTCGTATTTCATTTAGGATTTGTTAATATTATCTTCTTCAACGATTAAATTGTAATCTGTGTTCAATGCTGTGGCAAGACTTATTACCGGCGTATCTAAATATTTCCAGATTTAAAAGCATCTCAAAAATCTCCACTAGCTCAAATGTTCTGAAATAATCAAGTTCAAGTTTTCGTGGTATTTATGCCACTTAATGATGGCTTCGGCTTACTTGTCGGAACTGTGTATTCCTGAAAATACCAATTCACGGCAGTCCACCCTTAGGTCAGCAGCATCATCAGCTGTGAAAGGTTGAAGGAATCAAAGCGCACACCCGATAATAAGTTCGGTGATCATGCTTTCGGAGTATCGGGACCTAAAGTCTGGAATAAACTGCCGCATGACTTAAGAAAGATCAAAGACTCGACAGAATTCAGAGGTAAACTTAAAATTCATCTTTTCAAACAATTATAATCTTAAATGGAAGAAATGCACACAGTAAATCCCAGTCGGTTAGTACTTACTTAAGATCACTTATAGAATATGTAAATACACGCACTGGTTCGCAAATGTGTACAGCTACTGCCATACAAAAAGTCCAAAAAATTTCAGTCTAAATAACTAAATGTGTAACAAATATTGATAATTTCGTATTTTAACTCTAATCAGAATTCTTAAGCTTTTAAAAGTTATTTTATGAAATTTCTCCAGTCCTAAAAAAACCAACGCTTCAATTGCCACTAATCTCTTCTTCTCTATATATAATAATTAATGTTTATCTATCCGTTCTCGATTTTTTCGGAAATTACTGGACCGGTTTCGCTGAAAATATGATAGTTTGTTCGTATTAGTTCCGAAAAGGTTTATAGAGTAGTTTGAATGAAATCCAATATGTAAAACTGTTGCTATAACGTTTTAAATCTAGTATGAAATTTTAGACTGGAAGATACTCTCGTATCGCTCTGATGAAAGACCACCATTCAGAATTGAAACGTTGCTTGAAATAGCTTTTAGCCGTGTTTGGTGACCAGGTCTGAATAGCCAGGTATTCCCCACCTTCCTCCCCCCTTCTCCTTCCCATCCCCAATACCTTCAGCCTCACAACATTCCTCAATTGGGAATGCCATAGTCTCACTGGCTCCAGACGGTTGTGAGCAGTTGGGACTCTTGTGCGGTATTCATATAAAAAAAAAACATTGAACCCACCATATTGTATTGAGGTAAGCCCATAGATATACCGCTCTGGTTAGCCACAGATTACATATTTAAAATAGGATGGTTTGTTTGAATAAAATATTTTCAAAATGGAAAGCACAAGTAGTAGTAACTTTTTTATTTACATATATTTAAAAAACTAAATGTTTTAAATTTTTATTTTTTTATTAGAGACAGTAATAGTCGTCTCAAGGCATTACTTTCGCTGTCAAATCAATTATGGCAACCAAACGACAAGCAATAATTAACAACTTTATTACTTTATTCCAAAAAAAAAAAAAAAACAAAAAATACAGACCAAGGCCGTTTAAGTTTTCTTATAAATTTAATACCAATAGTGAAGAAGGATAAAATAGCAACAACTGTAAAAATCGTATATTCTCCAAACTTAAAATTTTCTTATAAAACTACGTTTATCTGAAGTGACCTGCCAGGTAAGTACGCTTTTCTGTATCTGTGTGTACATAATTAGATAGAGAATAGGAAGTAGTATTTATACAGCGAGCTTGAGGTGATTTTTTACTAAAACTCCGCTATACAAATTATCCAGTAGAGACATATTATCATAGAGTTACAGTATCATTGCATTTTATGACAATTCCTCGGCAGCTGTGGCGATATTCTATTTTGATAGATGGCCCGTCTCTCTTGTTTAGATACCACGTGGAATGCTGCCAAACCACGTGGCCTCTCCTTTCCACAGTGCGGGCCCCTCGCGAGTAATCTCTCAGAAAATCCTCTGACAGTAGTTCTGCCACTGGCCAGATGAACGTTAAGACAAAGCTTAATGGACCCACAATTAGATAGGAGATGCTGGGATAAACAGACAGAGTGAACTGAAAAGATGACCGAGAGCAAAAACAACTGAAAAGGACCGCTGAAAGACGACTGAAATGTAGTTATAAGAAAAACAAAACTTAAGGTACACCGCTGAAAGCTCCAGTGTAACATTATCTAGCATGGTATTAGAATACAGTGGAAGTTCGTATTCTATCTAATCGGAGGTTCAATCGTAGATAAAAAAAAAAGAGTTTTTTGTTCTGCATTTGAAATGCTTCTGTAATTAGACGCGCTCGATACGATTTAGGTCTTCCCAGTACTTCATACGTCATCTATTTGACAAAAATCCTAAGTTGGTCTTTTCCATATTATGTATATATTTATTTCCCTAGAACTTAAATACTTTCATTATTTCACTGCGTCAGAAATTTGTAACCTAGCAACTAGAAACAATTCGGCGATTCATTAAAACGTTTATGGCTAATGCATTATATAATGTAGTTTTAAATACTCAAATCACAATTTACGCAAAAAACTGTTGATGCGATCCACTTCCTAAACTTTCAACGAAATCGTGGACTACTTCTGCAGGTGGCAAAAATGTTGAAATTCACACGATTTACGCATAAAAACATCACCAAAATGCGTGTTCAATCTTATTTTGTAAAGCTCAGGCATAATTATTAAAAAGTCTTACGGTCATGTTATAAAAAAAAAAACATTTGTCACAATGAACAAAACAATAATATCGGAAAAAAGGTACGTAAGTAGGAGATTTTGCAGTTTTCCTTTAAAACATTTTCCTAATTCTTTCAGAGAAAGACGCCTTTTCAGCCATTTTTTGCAATAAAATCGGCATTTTCAGTCAGTTAATTTGATTAGGCGCATAGTTTTTACAATGTGGTTTTATTCCATAAATATGGAACTTTTTTAAATTTCACTGATTTTTCAAAAATCGAATATCAAGTTAAAAATATGTTGTATGGAAGCAATGCATCTTTGAAACTCTTTTTGCTGTAGCCGTACTTTGTTAATTAGATGAAAAATTTAAACACAGTAGAAGAAATTTGGGTGAGAACTGACTTTAATACAGAAAGAGCGGTTAAATATTAATTAATGAACTGTCATCATCAATATAGAAAAAGATTATCGTATACAGGATGTATCAGCACGTATCCAGCAAACTTTAATCAGTGATTTCTGAGCTTATTTGGAGTAAAAAATGTAGATGGCATTTTGAACTCCAGTGATTTTTATCCCAAATACAAACTACACCTGAAACTTCCTGAAGTACTGGGAAGACCTAAATCGTATCGAGCGTGTCTAATTACAAAAGCAATTGAAATCCACAAAAAATCCAATAATCAATAAGTACGATGGAGCTAGGCTTATAATTTTTGGTATTCGGTTCTTGACGGCTACTCCAAAACTTATTAACTACAATAATTATTATTGAAATACCGGGGCCCTAAGGGGATTAACGCAACACGGTATCACTTCATTATTCATAAATACACACTAGACCACAATCTATACATCTGTCCTGATGATAGACACTGTAATCCTGTTCGAAACGTTGGCTGAAGGAAGAGGAAGCGCAACATGTGATAATTTCCCCCAAGAAAATACTTTTGGCCGTGAAAACCTGAAAACATATATTTTTTAAAAGGTTTACATGTCGTCACTGATCATTCAGTTGAGTAACTACCCAACTCCTCACCTGACCCTAATTTTTTGATACCTACTTAGTTTTTTTTGTTTTAGGTGAAAAAAAAAACGAAACAGCCACCAAAGACGAAAATGCCGTGTAGATTTTTTAATCCAAATAAGATCAGGATGTTCTGGTAAAAGTCTGTCGAGTATGTCCCGATACGTACTGTGTACATTATCGATGAACTTAGTATATAAATCAATAATACTAGTATATGTGTTGATTTTGTACATTGCATACCACCCTCGAGACGAAAATAAAATTCCCCAAAGTAAATAAATAAGTTGTAACATTGACTTCATTTTTTTCTATTTGTACCTCACTCGTTCATAATAAATTAGGCGTTGTGATGGGGAAAAAAAATTAATACGTCGGCTGACAGTTCCGTGAAAACTTCTAAAGTTAATTTAATGCGATCACATTTATCAAGACTTGTATTATTTACACCCTTCCACATTCACTGCATATCCCTTCACGAATGTCGTAATTACCGTGATGAATGGCGGCGAATATGCCAAAGTCCCGCTGAATATAAAGGCACGCATGAATGACTAATGAATTAAATATATGTTTAATCTTCATTAAGCAGAGCATTAATCTATTGTGAAGAAATTTTCCAAAAAGAATTTTCCGGGCTGAATAATTCACGTGTCTTTTTTCGCTCTGTTTTTCGGTGAAAATTTACAGGAATTTTTCGAGACACAAAAAGAAGTAGGAGACGAGAATTATAAAGAGATTTTCACGAATCAGACAAGGCGAACAAATGATATAATATCGCGTTGTTGAAATTATAAAGCAATGTACAATTTTGAATAGATTTAACGAGTCTGCAGACGGAAAAACAACAAGTACAGGGTTATTGACAACGATTGAAAAAAACATTTTTTTTTTATTTTTTATTTCTAATCGAAATGCAGCGTCTGTCTAAGAAGAAAATTCTACAGTTGAAATAGTTCGATTAATTTCACCTGAAGTAGGATAAAATTGACCATACTTTACCATGCTCACAGACTTGCCCACAGCACACTTCTATTGGGTTTGTTTCAATTGTCAATGATTATAAATTTATTAATTGTTAACTAACTAACTAACTAACTAACCACCACGCCGTTTCCCCGCAGGGGTAGGCAGAGAGGACGGACCGCCAAACAACTCGATCTTGGCATACACTTCTTGCATCATTCACATTCATACAACGCCTCATACATTCTCTTCTGTTCTTCCGACTTCTGACATGGTCCGACTCGAGTATTTGATTCACTTGATCGTGCCATGTCTTCCTCGGGCGTCCCCGGCTTCTTCTTTCATTCACATTCGCGTCATATATTCTCATTACACTCCTTTCTTCGTTCATTCGCTCTACATGCCCAAACCATCTAAGCGTCCCTTTCTAATCTTGCTCACTACGCTTACATCAGCCTTGCATTCTTTACGAATCTCAACATTTTTCACACGGTCATACATGGTTTTACCACACATTCGTCTCAGAGATCTCATTTCTACAGCATTCAGTCTACTTTCATCCTTCCTCTGCCAGTTCCATGCCTCACTGCCATACATCAAGGTTGGTATCAGCACTCCATTGTGGACTGCTAGCTTCGCTTCCTTGGACAATTTTTGTTTGCGCCAACCGCGTTCAGTCCTCCGTTAATGGAGTTTCCTGCATTCACCCTTCTTTCAATATCCCTATCAGTCTTTCCGTCTCTCGTAAACATACTTCCCAAATACACAAACTCAATTAATTAATTGTTAATTACTCAATTAATTAAATGTATTAATTGTTATTGTGTTTAATTGGTGGAACTTTATTTTTATCAAATTTAATAATATTATTATTAACTTATAATAATTTCCAAATATATTTGATCTTATTTATTGTTAGAGCTGTATCAGCGTTCAAAGCTATTTTCAAACTTTGGTAAGGCCACTTTAAATTTGGACGGTGTTTAAAATGATTTATTACCGGTAAAACCGATTTACTTTGAAAATAATTAATCATTCTCTGTTCTGTGTTCTACAGTAAACATTTAAATAAAAGAAACGAATAAACACGACAACTGTATTGCTAATGAAAAATTGTCAAAAAATTAGGCTATTGGAGTTTTCATACCAACCCTGGTAATGGCGCATACTGGTAAACAAAGAACGAATGTAGGTTTCATACAGTAGAAACTATATCACTGAGGTGTATATGTGGTAAAACTATGTAACGTATTTACATAGTTTTAATGAGGAGATAAGAAAATAGTTCAAGGCCGATGTGAGCGTAGTGAATAAGATTAAGGAAGGGACGCTTAGATGATGGACGTATACATAAAGCGGATGAACGAAAAAGTAAGCGAAAACAACTCCACAGGTTTTCCATCAAAACACGACGCAAAATACACACACATTATTTTCTCTACAACATTTTAAACACTGTAAATTCATCTAATTATCATAAAAACGTTTTTTATTATTTATCTGAACATGGGCTCTTTCTTCGCTCAGTGATGAGAGAACCATTGCTATTCTCATTATCATTCTCTCATTCATTTTCATAACGAGCATCACGTCTGTGAAACGAACTCCTTCTGACGTATAGAATGCTCCTTCAAAGCCTCTCTTCAAGGCTAGTGATTTCTTCTTTCCACCAGCAAATTAATGATTAATTCCCATCCACTTTATTTCCTTCCCCCTTCCCTATCCTCTCTTATCACTTAGTTAACTGAGATTTTCATTTAAAAATACTTATGTATCATTGTACAAATAAATTTGTTCAACTGTTTTAACGCAATACGTGTGAAAAGTTATAATATGTGATAAAATTAAATATTAAAAACAAGCTTGGGTATACGCAAAAGTTGGTAGTTGTCTTTCAGGTATCCATTTTTATTATTTGTGAATTTCTAGGCACCCTACACTTCTAGAAATTATATTCTGCGAGGCGTTTCAAACAGATATTTATGATTTATGCGACTTCCAAAGAAACTGAAATATCACGACATTTATTACAACGTCGTCAACCTGCTTTTGCAAATGATTTATTTTTGAAAAGTTTTCATACACACGAATGGAGACAAACCTTAGCTCCTGTCATATCTTCTGATAAATTATCATTATTTTATAATGTATTCAATTAAAATAATATATAGTACAGCGGTAGACACTTTCAGTATCGCCCTGGTGAATGACGATTCTATTTACCCATTCTTAATCTGTTCGGAGTTTAAAATGATTTATTACCGGTAAATCCGAATCACGTTTTAAAATAATTGTGATAATTTACTTGTAGCACTTGATACAATTTTTTTTTTACATTTACTCTACACAGAAAAAAATTCCCTCAAGGCCTATGTCATCTTTGGGGATGCTGTGTGGAAGTTCTTTTGGAGGATAGGAAGGATTGAACCTGGGTCTTGAAGAGACCCATTGGAGAAAACGAAGAGGCCATCAGATCATTTAACAGCAGAGCTGTTGAAGACAAGAATGAGTCGCAGAAGCGACCCGTTCTAATGTGACAAATGTCATATATGAATAATTAATTATACGTATTACAGGATCATTATTGGGATTAATTCTCCAATTCACGTATTTGTAAACAATGTAATGCACAATTTCACAATGTCGACATTCTTCACAAATACCATTTCAAAATATCGAACCGAAGTAATAAGTGCGACCACAAATTGATGCACGCGTATAAAATGTCCCGATCCTATCTTCCTCTTCCTCTCCCCCTTCTTATTTTGTCTTTTCTTCATCTTGTTAGCTTCATAAATAAAACATCTGTATTTAACCACTGTTAGCACAAGAAACTTTGTTGGCTTACTTTCGGTTTTTCATACTCGTTGCAGTTTAATACTGGGCCATGAAAATACAAAATCACAGTCCTTTTATGTGAATATTTCTAAGAATATCTTTCTAAAACGGAATGGGATATACGAAATATTTTTTTTGAGATGAAAGTTATTTATACTCGCGAAGTTTATTTTTGATCTACACATTTCTGAATACAGACCCCTTTTTCTGTCGATTCAATTGAAGAAGCATCGTAAAACGAGAGCATAAGGTTCTTAAAATAATAGTTTTTTTTATTTGGTCGATGCTTTCGCCCAAAGCAGAATGCCAGAAAATATGAAGATATTGATTACATAAAGTAAACGTTGGGGTCACCAATATTACATACAATACTGTTTATAGATATCTTATTTCAATAGGAAAATAACTAAAAAAATCTAGGTTTTGAGTTAATGAAACTCAATATTTCAATACTCATATTTCAATATTTTTTTTTTAAAGTCTTATTCGTCCTAATTATGTTTTCACATAATTCTTTATGGAATTATAATGGCACATTCTTAGTTCAATGCAGAAACGTGTCAAATATTTAAGTTTGGAACTTTTTTTTTTTTTTTTACATAAATACCCCACAAGAGTCCCAACTGCTCCCAAACGTCTGGAGACAGTAAGACTATGGCATCCCCAATTGGGGAATGTTGTGAGGCTGAAGGTATTGGGGAGGAGAAGGAGAAGAGGAAATTCAGAGGAAAAGAGGAAAAGGAGAAGAGGAAATTCGGGTTCAAATCCCGGCGGGCGCAAACAAATTTTATTTAATTAATTTGTGTTGTTTCACAATTAATTCATTTAAAATAATATATAGTATATTTGCGCACGTTCCACAGTGGAAGATACTCTCAGTATCGCCCTGGTGAAAGACCACCATTCAGAATTGAGACGTTGCTTGAAATGGCTTTTAGCCGTGTTTGGTGACCAGATCTGAATAGCCAGGTATTTTCCACCTCCCTCTTCCCCTTCTCCTTCCACTCCCCAATGCCTTCAGCCTCACAAAATTCCTCAATTGGGAATGCCATAGTCTCACTGGATCCAGACGGTTGGGAGCAGTTGGGACTCTTGTGCGGTATTCATATAAAAAAACATAAATTTGTTTTAACCCATTTCACTTTAATATAATGATCAATCGGTTTCGAAAGTACCCTTCCTTCGTCAGGAATATATTAAAACTGAAATAAGATACACAATGACACACAATCATGAATATTTAGGTGTTGGGGTGGGAGGGGGCTAAAAGGAAAGGGGAATTTAAAACCTCACCGAATAGAGAATTTTAATTATTTTCTAACTAAATCGGTTTTACCGATAATTAATCATTATTTTTAAAATCTCGTCCAAATTAGAATTGGGAGGGAGTGGATGAAATGATATAAATAATTCATCACAATATGGATTAACCGCAGTTTGAAAATGGCCTTGGACGCCGAAACAGCTGTCACAATAATAAAAACTAAAAATACTCGCGGAACTTAATAATAACATTATTAAATTTGATTTAGATTTTTTTTTAAATTATATTGTGTACTACGCATTAAACACAAAAACAATTAACAGAGAAATTGTTTTTAAATTCTTACAGCAACTTGTTAAATGATTTGGTTTATTTCTTGAGTTTCTCGAAAACGTATTTTAATAAAAATAATGATTGTCTTTAAAGATTAAAAGAATAATATCCGGTCTCATTTTGCCGGATGCAAGGTATTCCCACTGCCTACCTCCCGTTTATTGGCGCAATAACCGGAAATGGAAGACTGCTTCCAATTTTGAAATACGAAAAAAGAGAACTATGATTCTTTTTTTTTAAATCGAAAATCGTTCCAGTCGCACGTCCGTTTCGCGCGCTTTTCCTAACGATGTCATTTATAAATTCTGTAAAAAGAAAGCATAGATATTTAAGTTGCTTTATGGAAAATACATTGGGAAACTTAGAATTCAATTTACAGGGACTTTGCATTGAAGGCAAAGTTATGGCGTACATATATTACGAAACTTTAGATGCAGTTTGCTGGTATTTTAAATGGAAGAAGATGTCGGGGACGCCCTGGAAAGAAGTTAAATGATAAAGTTAGTTTTACAAATGATTATTTACTTTATTTTCTTAAATTTTTTTTCTTAAAATTCACTGTCAATGTAAAATAAAATTCCAATAAGATAATTATTGGTTGTGCTATGATGAAGGACTTAGCTAGCTAAGACTTAACTCTTGACATTTGCACCGATTCGTTGTTACGCGGATGACAGTACAGTCCATGATAGCTTTTTGTTTGACAAGCTAACGGCTCGGAGGGATTTGAAGTGGAGGACGGACGGTTACCTCGGGAGGGTCTCCTCTTGGGGTAAGAATAACCTCGTCGAATTTAATGTTTCAAAGACCCAATCATGTCTGATTACGTCTAAAAGTGATCGAAATGACAATCTAGTCTCATTTAATGGAAGCAATATTCCCAACAAGTCCTCCATTGATATTCTTGGTCCAACAGTATTTAATTGCAATCTTTTGAGCACAGACGACAGTTATGAATGCTGTCCATCTTCTATCAGTATTTAAATGAAAGATGCTGTGAGGAACTAACGTCATTGATCACTTCGGCACCGGTGCACAGTCGGTAAACACGCCAAACGTACTCTCAACATTTGCACACGTTTGACATTTGTCACATGAGAACGGGTTGCTTCGACGACTCGTTCTGTGTTCAACAGCTTGGATGTGGAATGATCTACCGGCCTCTGTGTTTCCTCCCTCCTACAACATGTCCACTTCTTTCCGTCTTCTAAAAGACCCACCAAACACCATCCCAAAGATGATATAGGCCTTGAGGAAAATTATTATGTGTTAAGAAAAAGGAATTGAACCCATGACGCGTGGGTGGGTACCGTACACTATTGTGGGACTATTGTGCTGGTGCGGTATTCACAATACGAATTCAGTTCCAGCACTCAAAAATGGCATTGATTATCACTTTGCAGTCTGCTTACTCAAGTAATACTACAAATGGTTTATCTTATGTTTATTACGGGTAGTTAGGAACAATTTTAAAAGTTTCTATTGACAGAAATCCTCCAACCGTAATCTTTTAAATTCTTTGTAAATACTCGTACATACCAAAATGTCTTTAATAGGTGCAGTTTAAAAACATATGAAAGCATTTTCGAACATTTTACCTAAAATTGAAATCTCTATTAATAAAGAAGAATGTTTGTCTGCGTGTCCTCGATTTTCTCGAAAATTTCTCAACCGGTTTCGCTAAAAATGGCACAACTTGGTCTTTTTAGTGCCTAGAAGGTTTTTGAGAGTAGTTTGAATGAAACATAATATGTTAAACTGTTGCTATAACGTTTTAAAATTAGTATGAAAAACATTGAACCCGCCATGTTGTATTAAGGTCAGCCCATAGACATATACCACTCTGGTTAGCCACAGATTACATATTTAAAAGAAGCAGGTACATACATAAGAACTTTATTATTTAGATATGTTTTGAAAATATAAATGTTCGAAATGAAATAAAAATTTCAACTTGTTTTTTTTTGTTTGTTTCGAGATAGTAATAGTCATCTCAAGGCATTACTTTCGTTGTCAAATCAATTATGGCCCCGAAACAATAAGCAAGATTTCACAACTTTATAACTTTATTAAAAAAAAGGATCCCGAGCAAGGGCGAGTATACATCAGCTAGTTCTCAATAAAAGCTTAGAGTCAAAGAGCTTTTTACACCGGAAGCATTATTAATTTTCTTAACTACCCAAATGGAACTTACAGGTAAGTGGTTCGTAGCATTTCTTGCTTTAGTAGTTTGTCTACAAAGTGTGTATTAATTATTGTGTTAAATCCGTTTAAATTCGTTCTTATTCGTATTTGTCAACATACAGAAACCATTCATACCAGTAATTTCAATAGTTCGTTATTGTAAACATGTTTTAAATTGGACACAAGCTTCCTAGCTCGAAATTCTGCCAAACAATGTTGAAATAAGGAATAAATCACTTTCCCACGGGAATTATTCAAAAAAATAAATTTATTAGAGTGCCGCACAAGAGTTTCAGTTGGTCACAACCGTCTGGAGCCAGTAAGACTATAGTATCCCCAAATTGGGTATGTTGTTAGGCTGAAGATTGTAGCAAGGGGAAGGAGATGGAGAAGAGTACCGTGGGGAAGTACCTGGGTAATCAGAACTGGTCACCAAACACGGCTGAAGCCATTTCAAGCAACGTTTCGATTCAAAATAGTGGTCTTTCACAGAGGAAATACTGAAAGTAACTACCACTTTGGAACGTGCCATAAATATAGTATGTATTTTTATAAAAGAAAAATTTCTGAAATAACAGAAATTCATCAAATAAAATCTTATCGCGCACGGTGGGATTTGAACACATGACCTCCGGATTCGTACCCAACTCATATTATGTTTTGATTTATTAATTCTAAGTAAATTAAAACAATTAATAATTCATTTGAATTTATGACAAACAACAAATTTCTCAGACCTCGGTGTTGCCATAGTGATAAAAGTTTTTAGTACCAATTGAATGAATATCTACATTTTATTGCCAAGCTCTACATGTACCGGTTAGTTTAGGAACAACCCGCTCCACTTGCCTTATGCCATCACAAGGTGAGCAGTGTGAGCTCCCTGTCGATCTTTGATGTCTAAGCACGGATACCATATCATACATAATGCAATCTCCAGCATCCGCTAAGAGATTCAGCCCAGTTCCCCGTAGCCCGGCACCTAACTCAGGGCGTGAGGCACCCGGCAAAAGCTACCTTCTCCGGGAGACGAGATCCTTCGATAGTGCTCGCGCTGCTTAGCATAAAGAATCAAAAGCCTTATCTGTGCACTCAGCCATACGCGAGATTCCTTAATATTTAAACGGAAGACGAAAGTCACCATGAGAGTATGAGAGTATTGTGAGAGGGGATAAACAGAATGTTATGCTTAAATCTGGTAAAATAGCAGAATTTCTTTTATTTTCATCCTCCGACCAAATTCAATCCACTGCTTTTCGGATTTTTTTCCACTTTCATCTTTATTATAGTGGGTTTAGGCTTAAGAGGAATATACGAGACAAAAACATTACTACAAGCTATGTCTTATGTCACCGCGAATACATTTAACATGCATAGAAATTCGCTTGGCAAGCAGAGTCTAGAAATGTTTGACGAAAGCGCAAACTAAGTTTTTATTTATTTTGTGAATAATTTTGTAAGAAATAAAAAATATATTTAAAGTCATATATAATCTTAATGATAATTGGAAGTTAATAAACGATGGAGTGATTCCAATATAACATTAATTAATAAAATAAGGAAAATTATTTATTCCTCACTTCTCAGTATATTCACAATACCTAAACAATAGAAAACATAGAAACAATAAAAATGCAGATAGAAAACAGGCTAACTGGCATCTGTTTCAGTTCCGGAACAAACTGAGCGGATTTATAAAAGTAATTCGATCTCCTTTTGTATAACGGTTAGGTATATGATCTAAGCAGTGTCAGGAAGAGAAAAAACCATTCTTCCTCTTTACTTTTGAAAGATAATCATAGAAGGTAATAAACATTCAGAAATATTCTCTAAAACCAGTAAGCCACCATAAGGAAAATGCATGACGCAAATGTGAATGATAAGAGAAGTCGGGGACGATTGAGAAGGATATTGCTCGATCAAGGTAACCAAATAATTGAGTCGGGCCATGTCAAGAGTCAGAATAACACAAGAGTTTGTGTGGGACGATGTACGAATGTGAATGAAGCAAGAAGTGTATGCTAATACCGCGATGTTTGGCGGTCCGTCGTCTCTGCCAATCCTAACCGAGAAACCACGCGATGGTAAATTAATTAGTTTAAAATTTGATGACAAACTTAACACCGATTAAAAATAGACATGATTTAAAATGCTCTCTGATGGAATGAATGAATGGTCTATTGTTTACCTACACCGTACGTGCCAGACACAGCACAGACGCGAGTATTCACATTACACTGTGCAGCACGGTAAAGATGGGCGTACGGCTGTCAACTGAACTGTCAACTGAGCGTTAGCGTTTTCGACAAAATGTTTGAGGATTTTGTAATCCTGTTCCCATTTTTATTATTATTTTTAACCTATATTCCTTGACTAATTAAATCAATTTATTCATTGTCCATTTTCTTGGTTTTAGCAATATTTGCGTCAGATGCAGTCGTCACTAGCAGCCGCCAGCACCGTGAAAATATTCTAACCGACAATCTCAGCCGCTGCTGGTTCGTGCGTGCGCGGTACGTTACGCTTACGTACGCTGCAATGTAAATGTGTTCATGGATATTGTAAGCAACTAATGTTGTCGTGTCTACACTGTACTGTTCGGCACTGCGCGGTGCTGGTAGATGTGAATACCCCTTAAGGCGTAGGGATTGAGATTAAAAAAATATCAAGAAGAAAAATAACATAGGAACGTCACAGGAAAATATAGCATGACGAAGATGCAATTTTTGTGTTTACTTATTTATGTGTAATAAACAAGCAGCTTTTAATACAGATTTATATAAAATGATGTTTAACAAAAGGTAAGGCAACAATTTTTTTTTAATTTAATGTAAATCAAATTTAGTAATGTTATTATTAAGTTCTGCAAGTATTTTTAGTTGTTATTATTGTGTCAGCCGTTTCGGCGTTTAAGGCCATTTTCAAACTGTCAAACAGTTTTCTGTCAAACAGTTTTCTGTCAAACAGTTTCAAACAGTTTTAAAATGGCCTCAAACGCCGAAACAGCTGTCACAATAATAACAACTAAAAATACTTGCAGAACTTAATAATAACATTATTAAATTTGATTTACATTAAAATTTAAAAAAAATTAAATGTAGTTCTACGAATTAAACACAAAAACAATTAATAAGGCAACAAAGTTTATTATATTACGAGGGTTAAGTACAGACGTTTCATTAGAAAAAAAAAACAAATAAGAAGGGGGAGGAAGAGGAGGATAGGATCGGGACAGGCGATACCCTCGATACATTTTATACCCGTGCATCAATTTAAGGTCGTACGTATTACTTCGGTTCGATATTTTGAAAGGGTATTGTGTAGAATGTCGATATTGTGCGTTATATTGCGCACAAATACGGGAAATATCCAATATCCCACCCTGTATATATCCACCATGTGTATATATCCCACCCTGCTTAGAATTGATTTTATTATCTAGCTAGTAACTCTTTAAATTTTCAACTTGACAAAAAAAACTGCTTTCCCTGCAATCTTGTTCCGGCTACGACAAGATGTATGGCTAAATAAAGAAGGCAGCAGTGTTATATGGGCGATGGCACGTCCGATAAGGCTAACATGAAGGATACAGGAACGGGGCTGTGTGCTCCGCTGATAATGCCTTCGAGATATGGGAAGCAGGAGGAATTTACTGAAGGAAACGCTTAGGGAAGGCCTCGGGAGGTTTTTAAAGAAACCGATCAAGATTTACCAAAAATAAATCGGCGAATATGCCAGATGCGCGATTGTGGCTATTCATGGGATAATAAATCATAATAAAAAAATAAATAAAAAAAGACTGCGCTATATCTGTTGCAAATCGTGTTATGACAGCATGATACGTATTTAAAAAAAAAACCTTTTTGTTTTTTAACGAAGATATGATATATCATATGTAAGTTTGTTTGTTTGTTTGTCGTCGATTTTCTCACAAATCAACAGACCGGTTTCGTTTAAAGTAGCACAGTTTGTTCTTATTAGTACCGGGAAGGTTTAGAAAATAGTTTGAATCAAATTTAATATGTAAAACGGTTGATATAACGTATTAAAATTAGTATGAATAACATTGAACCGGCCATGTTTTATTTAATTAGCCCATAGATATAATACTATGGTTAACCACAGATTGCATATTCAAAAGAAGAAGGTTTTTTTGGGTAGAATATTTTCAAAATGGAAAACACGAGTAGGTAACTATTTAAGAACTTTACGATTTAGATATATATTTAGAAAAAAAAAAAAATAGTTTCGAATGAAATCAAATATTCAAATGAATCTTTCTTTATTTGGCGATAGTTACTTTCACTGTCAAATTAATTATGGCACCCAAACAGCAAGCAAGAATTAACAACTTCATAACTTTATTTTAAAAAAAATATACATATATCTCGAGCAAGGCCGGGTACACATCAGCTATCTGAAACACAATTTTTGAGTATTTCTTTATTGAACAGACAACGAGGTAAATTTTCAATCGGAATCTACATGCTTTCACTTCCAAAGTAAGTATAATTTTAGTTGAATCTCTATTAAAACATGAGCATAGCACAATTAATGGCGAAATAGATAAATAAAATCCGCATAGAAATAGGCCATTTTATTTTTTGTACTGTTTATTTATTTTATTTGAAATTTATTTATTTGAAACACAAATTATTAAGCAATAAAATGTAAAAAAAAAGCTATGACTGACCAACTGGAAACAAATCCCATTTTAGGAAAATCAAATTGACAAGTTTAGTTCATATTAAGTGCCATTATATTAAAACAGAAGGGAAAAATCTAGTATTGACATAGTATGATAATATAATATATCTAGAAAAAAACTATAATAATTAAGTATAAAACTATAATAATTTAGTATAAAACTATAATAATTAAGTATAAAACTATAATAATTAAGTATAAACGTACTTATGTATAGAGGAGAAAAACAAATATTAAAGAGCAAAGAATTATGTATGTGTTTGATAGGTACTGGTTGGTGCTATGAGGAAAAAAATGCGTTTAAAACTGAATACTTAAAAAAAGATAATATTATTAAGTAATACTGATAAGAATAAGTTACGCATCACTCATATTTATGAGCCGACGACGAACCTCATGGATGCAGCCCGAAGAGGGCATGTATGAAGCTATTATTTTGTGCCGGAACAACCGTTCCATTATCATGGCAAAATATATACTAACCTAACAATATTACAAAATGTTAGATCTCACAGAGGAGGTGGGGGTTTGACTATGGATTAATAAAGTGTGGGGGATGAGATTGAGATTAATGTTTCCTTTCACCCCTCCTTCAATCTCTATGTCTTCCCCAACTCTTTACTAATCTCTAGTCACGCCCCCACCCCCACTGTGACACCTAATATACTCGTATATATTCTACCATAATTTTGACTGACAGTTTGAGCATATGAAACAAAAATACGGTAATCAGGGAGGTTTGCGATTTTATTGTGTTCGTATCTACATATATGTTAGGTATGTTGGAATGTAGCTAATGAACGATAAGCTCTGAGATCACGAGGTATCGAAGCTTTGAAAAATCCACTTTAGAAGATTGAAAATTTACAACAATTTTCGATTTTAAAAATGATTTTGATATGGAGCGAAATTGGGTAGTAACTGCTAGTACAGAATAATACAAAGAATTCAAACCGTTTTGCCGTTTGTTGGATTGTTTCCGAGAAAGAAGATTTTTATGGTGAACATACCTGAAACAAAATAAATCGTTGAATTAAAATCAGCTTCATTATCCGTAAATCTACATAAATTCGATTACGTATACAATAAAAAATTAATAAAGACATAACCACTCTACAAGATGGAGAAATGAAATAAGACCACCCTTTCAAATGAAAACAAAATCGCAAAACTCATCACTGTGTAGAGCCATGAAGATCTTCCAAGAAATACCCAACAATATGAAAGAAGAGGAAAATTAATTAATTAAACAAATTAATTTGTTCACACCACTTTATAAATATACAAAAACATCTACATGTTTCGACAGCAATGCTGTCATCATCAGGAATGTATGTTGTTTATGTTTTTTCAACAGTAAGTCCACACAGGAGACCCTGAGGGAAAAAAAAATGCTTTAAGGCCTATATCATCTTTGTGGATGCTGTGTGGAGGGTATTTAAGAGGATAGTAAGGAGTGAACTTGGGAGTGAAGAGACCCATGTTGCGGGATGGAGAAGACACAGAGGACGGCAGATCATTCCACAGCCGATCTGTTGAACACAAGAACGAGTCGTAGAAGCGACCCGTTCTTATGTGACAAATGTCAACCGTGTGCAAATGTTGGGCGCGCGTTTGACGTGTTTCCCGACTATGCACCGGTGCCGAAGGGATCAATGACGCTAGTTCCTCGTAATTATATCTATAAAGCGGTGTAAACAAATCATATTTTTTAATTAATTAATTAATATGTAAAGTGTAATTTTTAATGTAGTAATTTGTAAAGTTTGATTTGTAATTATTATTTGTATATTGTGATTTAATTTTTGAAGTGTTATGTATAGTTATTATGTTCATATTAGAATATATGAAACCAATAATAAATAAATAAAAAAATAACATATTTTTAAACAAAATTAAAAATACATATCTCATGAATATTACACCGTTTAATAATATGAATTATAAAATTAATTTCCAATATAAATTTGTTATTCACTCTTTTATAATATTTTTATTGACATTTTAGATAAATTACTTACCTATATTAATAAAATTTTGTTTACGTTTATAATTTGTCTATTCTCTAACATTATTGAATTCTATGTTTATCATTTGACATTATTATTTTTTAGTAGTCTGTATTCCTGACGAGGAAAGCATCGCTTTCGAAGCATGTTGATATGTATATATTAATAAAGCGGTGAATACAAAATAATTTTTAATTCATTTATTATTAACAACACTAAAAAGCGAATACCAATCTTTTGAAGAAATCTTCAATAAAACCTCTGTTTTAAATACTGATACTCAGTGATTGATGTAAGATTTATTTCCTAATGCTAAATTGCCAAATCATTTAATTGTTCAATTAGAAGGAAAGATTCAAGAAAAAGGAAAAATGAATCGGTTACATAATACTCTAGCGTCTAGCAGACTGAATTCCCTCGACGCATAATTTTTATGGGATTATTTCCTCTCTTCGAGAATAAAGTGACCGCAAAATTTTAAATAAATCATTTCATGGCCGAGATAAAAAAAAGCTCCAAGTTAATTTGGGTAATTTTTTCACCAATGAATTACAAAGTTCTCTAAGGCGAAAGAATTAGAACACCTGGCCTGATAAATTAAGAGATAAATTTACCTGGGAAAATTCCAAAAACATCCTGCGAATTCACCCCTTCATCCCCGCAATGCGGAAAACTTTTATTCGGCCGATAACATTGTGTGTTTTTAATGCGCATAGTAAATTAACCCTTTCGGACCGTACGTGAATTAGAAAACAGATGTTTTCATATGAAGCGGTAACTTTGTGATGTGACATTTAACGTTTTGTTTCACGTAGAAAACCGTCGCATAACGTTTAATATCCGGGTAAAAGAACACTTAAGATGTTTTATTAATGATGGGTTCTCGGAATTTGCCAATCACCCCTTAGAAACATACCACACATTCAATAAAAACAAAGGCATTAGTTTAGTGCATAAAAACGATGTATAGATACTCGTATATAGATAAGAAGCATTAGAAATAAGGAAAACCAAAAACACTAATAGTAGACTCATTAATAATCAAATAAATTTTAATAAAAGCTCCATACTTAAATCTTTCACATACCTTCAAGACTAACCCGAAAAAGCGAATTTTGCAGGCAGGACCAATCTTAAGATAATTCTATAATTCCCCCTATTTGCGCGCAATATAACGCACAATTTCACAGTATAGACATTCTTCAAAATACCCTTTCAAAATATCGAACCGAAGTAATACGTACGACCACAAATTGGTGCACTAGTATAAAATGTATCTAGATCATCTCCTGTCCGGATCCTATCTTCCCCTTTCCTTCTTATTTTGTTTTCCCTTATCTTGTTAGGTTCACAAATAAAACATCTGTATTTAACCACTGTTAGCACAAGAAAATTTATTAATTGATAAACTAAAGTTTTTAAGACAAGATTTTTGTGCATAGCGCAAAGGGTAACAATTATTTTTATAAACAATAATTATTAGCCTGAAACACTCATCCAAATTGAAAAAACCTTCCGAGCAAAGATAAAAATGAATGTCTATCAGTCTTTCCATCTCTCGTAAACATACTTCCCAAATACACAAACTCATCTACCTGCTCCAAGTATTCATCATTCACAACTATATTGCACACTGTTTTCGTACTCTCTCTTTCAAACATCATGACTTTAGACTTTCTTACATTCATCATTAGCTCATTCTTCATACATACTTCGTTCATCTTAGATACGAGGGACTGTAAATCTTCGATACTGTTAGCAATCAGCACTCTGTCAATAAAATAATTTTACAGGTGAAATATAATAAAAAACCGTAATTATTGAATGAAACACTAGTATATATTGATTAACTTGGCGGGTTTGCGATAAGCCGACGTAGCTCAATGGTAGAGCATCTGACCGGATATTAGAAGGGTGCAAGTTCAAGTCCTGCCGGCGACATTTATCTTTGCTCGGAAGGTTTTTTCAATTTGGATGAGTGTTTCAGGCTGATAATTATTGTTTATAAAAATAAAGAAAATTTGTTTACTTACCTTTTGTTAAACTTCCTTTGTATATATATTTGTATTAAAAGCTGTTTGTTTCATACAAATAAATCAATAAATGTATCTACAATTTATCACTGAAAGTTTTAACTCAGGTCTAAGAGGGTTATAAAAACCGTCGACGGGCTTAAGTCGAAGAGTTAAATTAAAGGTTTAAAATTAAACGTTTAAAGTGGTCTAAGTTTTAACATGTTTCGCTAGTACGGGAGAATACCAGTTTTGCTTTGCTTCAAATTAAGTTTACTGGGGATAAAGTCGAGACAAGAGCTTAACTTGGTAAAAGTTTTCTTAAACTACTGTCGTAAAAACACGTGTTTTCGAAGTTATTTTTTTATGTCACCACGCAAACATTAGCTTAACTTCACGCCTAGAGATGTTATTTCATATGAAGGGATTTTTCGTTATTTTGTACGTTTATTTATTTAATCTTTAATCATTGAAGAAGATAATATTAACACATCCCAAATGAACCACGAAACCGAAAAAACAACAGAAATTAAAAAGATTTCAATCGCATCTGGGACTCGAACCCAGGACCTCTACCTATCCGGGGTAACCGCTTAACCAACTAAGCTAATGAGACCAGTTCAATTTACGCCATTTACACCGATATCATACTTCAAGTTCAAGACTTGTTAATATTATCCTCCATTTTTATCATTTTAAGATGTGTTAATATTATCTTCTTCAATGATTAAATATTGCAATGAGGTTTACAAACTTCAATAAGTTATAAAAAAATAAAATTGAATATTTATTTAATCATTCACGCCCTACTTGGAATAAAATATTGAACTATTTATATAAAATATTAATTATTTATTACATTAACATTTGTTATCGGTTGCCCATCTCACTAGGTGTGAAACGCCTGAGTTAATTTACAGGGGTGGTCGTTCAGCTAGGATGTTTAGATGACAAGTAGATTAATAGATTATAATTTTTTTTTGAAATTTCAGAAGTACACCTATTTTAAAGTCATCAAAGAATTTAGAAGCTTTTTTTTTTATATGAATACCTCACAAGAGTCCCAACTGCTCCCAACCGTCTGGAGCCAGTGAGACTATAGCATTCCCAATTGGGGAGTGTTGTGAGGCTGAAGGTATTGGGGAGGGGAAGGAGAAGTGGAAGAGGAAGGTTGTGAATACCTGGCTATTCAGATCTGGTCACCAAACACGGCTAAAAGCCATTTCAAGCAACGTTTCAATTCTGAATGGTGGTCTTTCACCAGGGCGATACTGATATCTTCCACTCTGGAACGTGCGCAAATATACCATATATTATTTTTAAATGAATTAATTGTGAAACAACACAAAATTAATTAAATAAAAATTACTTGCGCACGCCGGGATTTGAACCCGCGACCTTCGGATTCGTAGTCGAGAGCCTTACCCCTCGACCATGGAGGCCGTCGATGTTAACTAACATGTTTATTGGAGGTGATCAATGATCTTACTTTTAAATACATGTTTAAAGAAGTTGTTCCGGGCGGGCGGAGTTCGTTTGTTTTGTATACAAATCTACAGTTTTATTCCGTGCAGGTCGAAATTTTGCACACATTTGACATTCAATACAAGAGGAAGGTCTTTATAACTAACTAACTATTACGCCGTTTCTCCGCGGGGGTAGGCAGAGAGGACGGACCGCCAAACAACTCGATCTTGACAAACTTCTTCCATCATTCATATTCATGTAACATTTCATACATTCTTTTCTGTTATTCCGACTTCTGACATGGCCCGACTCAAGTGTTTGATTCACTTGATCATACCATTCTTCTATTCACATTTACGTCAAATATTCTCCTTGCACTCCTAACTTCGTTCATTTGCTCTACATGCCCAAACCATCTAAGCGTCCCTTTCTTAATCTTAGTCACTACGCTTACATCAATCTTGTATTTTTTACGAATCTCAATATTTTTCACACGATCATACATGGTTTTAACATTCAATCGCCTCAGAGATTTTATTTCTACAGCATTCAGTCTACTTTCACCCTTCCTTTGCCAGTTCCATGCCTCACTGCCATACATCAGGGTTCGTATCAGTACTCCAATGTTTTTAAAGTTTAGCTTCGTGAGATATCTAAACCACCCCCATCCCCTTTTCCCACGTATTGCAGCAGTGGCGTGCATTGCTCCTTGACCAAGGGAAGGCTGTAGCTTTTCAGGTGTTGATTATCATTAATTCATCATACCATAATATATGTAAGATAATGCGCTCAAGGCTATTTGCAAACTATAAAATAAAATAAAAATTCCGACTAGAAACATTTTATTATTGTGGAAAATTAGTTTTTTTTTAGATATCTGAAGAAAGAAAGGTAAGCACAGCTATTCAGCCTTTATGGGCTGCAAGCCACTGCCTTACAGCAGAATTTTAGTACTTATTTTACAAATTTGACGTTCACAATAAAAGAAAAACTACTTAGTAGGGGTAGGGGTAACACATCACAACCTCAAAACTTTTCTCCAAACCATTCATAACCCCGGGCAACGCCGGGTACTCCAGAAAGTATGAAATAAAATATACCATGCACATAATAGTAATAAAAAAAATCAAAATAAATACAAAGTACCTCAAAAAAATATCAAGGACAGTCAAGAATGGTGTACAAATTACTGTTGATGGACTTTCAATACTGTTTCAATTCATCGCGGAATTTGATTCTCAATTGTGCTGTACACAGTACATCTATGTTACCTACAGATACATTTGGAAATATTTTTGTAATAGTACCTATCGCCCTTTCTATGTGAATACGGCACAAGAGTCCCAATTGCTTCTGTCTATCCGGTGCCAGTGGGACTATGGCATTACCATTTGGGATATGTCCTGAGGCTGAACGGAGTGGGGAAGGGAAGAAGGTGATTAAAAAAGAGTTGGGGAAGTACCCAGGTCTTCTAGTCTGAATGGCGGTCTTTCACCAGGGAGATTCTGATAGGATCTACCAGTTTTATTCTCAATATTAATTCCACACCGAAGACCCTGAGATTTCCATCAAAACCTATTTTCTGTCTTTGAGGATGCTGGGTAGAGGATCTATTTTTGAAGATAACCTGAGGTCTAAAGAGACCCGTGTCGTAAGGAGGAATGAGAACAGTTGGTAAAATGTTTCACGGTAGAAGAACAGTTCATAAAAACTATGAAAATACAAATTCCAATCGTGCACGCGTTCGGAATTCGTCGAAATTGTAGGTAAATTTGGCTATTATGGCACGTCTATTCATTCGAACGTCAGTGGTATGAACACATACCGCTAGCACCGCCATCTTCGTCAGTTGACGTCATTATACACAGATATTGCTAAAAGCATATTCTTAATAACGATTAATTGATTGAATTAGTCAAGGAAAATAATAATAAATATGGTAATAGGATTATAAAATCCTAAAGCATGTTTTGGCGGACGCTAATGCTCAGTTGACAGTTCAGTTGACAGCCGTACTCGCATCTATGCTGTGTATGTGCTGTGCTGAATGGTGTAATGTGAATTCTCGCGTCTGTGCTGTGCCTGTACTGTACAGTCCTGCACTGCGCGGTGTTGGTAGATGTGAATAGATCTTTAATATGTAACTGTGCAGTTAAATTAATACTATTCGAAACCTAATTAATTTATAAAAATAATTGAATTACATGGAAATATTTATTTTCATCACGAGCTTGCCTGTCATAAAAATTGATGCTTCCATTAAGAAATGTGTATCTCGAATATTTATCTTATATTTTTGTATTGACAGTTTGACGCTGGCGGAACTTTTTCATTTTAAAATATAACGTGTTTGCTAAGCACTGATATTTCATTATAATTTTAAACCATTTTGTTAAAAAAACATATTAAAAACACATATTTCTGGCAGTGACAGGATTTGACGGCAGCATTTTTCAAATTGTCAATTAATTTCCATGTTTTTTTCTGTTGCATTCACGAGCATTTTGGTGTTGAACAAGACACGACAATAAATCATATTTCAATATGAAAATGATGTACTTTGACATTGCCAGATTTCGGTATGTTTACGACTAAAAATATTTACAACATAAAATGAAGCAAAAGAAAATTTGTATTTCACAACTCATAATTTTAATTGATACCTACATTAAAAATATCTTTAAATTTCGTAAAGAAAATATTGTTGACAGTATTTTTGTTCGGAAATACAGCGAAACTCCAAATCAAAACTAAAGTACAGTTCCGGCTGAACCGAATTGAATACTAACTGTCTTTTGAACTGTACAGAATGTTAATGATGAAGTTTTGAATCATTAATAAAAATCATAACAATATTTTATTATTTATTAATTGATAAACTAAAGTTTTAAGACAAGATTTTTGTGCATAGCGCAAAGGGTAACAATTATTTTTATAAACAATAATTATTAGCCTGAAACACTCATCCAAATTGAAAAAACCTTCCGAGCAAAGATAAATGTCGCCGACAGGACTCGAACCTGCACCCTTCTGATTGCCGGTCAGATGCTCTACCATTGAGCTACGTCGGCTTATCGCAAACCCGCCAAGTTAATCAATATATACTAGTGTTTCATTCAATAATTACTGTTTTTTATTATATTTCACCTGTAAACAACCAACTTTATTAGTATGAGGAAGGCTTGTAATGGCTAAATCCCTCAATAGATGGCGTCGAGACAAATTATGTCTACATTTTATTAGTGAAAAATGTTTTAACTTGTCAAATATTTATTAATTGATAAACTAAAGTTTTAAGACAAGATTTTTGTGCATAGCGCAAAGGGTAACAATTATTTTTATAATCAATAATTATTAGCCTGACATTATTAGTCGGCGACATTTATCTTTTCTCGGAAGGTTTTTTTCAATTTGGATGAGTGTTTCAGGCTAATAATTATTGTTTATAAAAATAATATTTTATTGTATTATTTTTTATACAAAATAATAAATTAGGATATCCTCACTGATATTTCCCGTGCCGAGGATTTCATTAATAAAATATGAAATTACATTATATTAAATTGAAGTGCATGATGAAAAAAATAATTGTCAGGTGAGGTGTTTTAAGTGCAGTTAAGTGGTTTCGGTGTTAGTCTGTATTTGGTGTTAATATATTTTCTATTTCAGATCTCCCTATGTAACGTATACAATGTTTCATTTAACTTTTAAATTTATTATGGTGGCTGTGATTTTGGACGGAGATTGGGATTTTGTTGTAGAGTTAAGTACCATAGTATAAAAAGTTTTTTTGTCCAAATGTTGTGTTTGTGGTTCCTTGCTGTATGTGTTTTTGACTCTGAGATCTAGTGTTTCTAATATGTGTTTTTTACTAGTTTTATTGTATTTATGAATGTAAAGTACTATTATTTTAGAGTATAATTGTTTTGTTGACATAATGTTAAGTTTGTTGAAAAATTCGTCAGCGCTACGTATTTTATCTTTTTCAGTGTGATTCCATCACTACCAGAGTTGGATGTTACATTATGATGCATTATTTATGCTTTTGTTTATTTTGCGACAGAATCAACATAATAATAAATATTATTGGTGTTCAAACACATAGATAAATACTAATACAATAATAATACGTCCGCCCAACATTTGTACATTGATAATATTTTATACACGAGAACGGGTCGCTTTTACGACTCGTTCTTATGTTCAACAGCTCGGCTGTGGCATGATTTGTCGTAGGGCTGTTCCTTGGAGCAATTCGCTCTAGGTACTATTTTTCCAAAGCTCCAAGGCAATCATAATAACTAACACCTAACACAGCGCCATTGGCAGGATTAGGGGCGACTAATTTTGAATGTCCAGGCGCCGTTTTGCTCAGGGTATATCGAGGTGTTGAACACAAGCACGATTTATAGAAGAGAAACGTTCTCATGTGGCAAATGTCATCTGTGTACAAATATTAGGCGCGCGTTTGCTGAAGGGATCAATGGCGCTAGTTCCTCAGAGCATCTTGTATTTAAATATCACTTGAGCAAGGACAGAATTCCCACCTGACGTCCGTGCTCCAAAGATTGCAACCCGTTTGTTAAGATAGTCGAGTCTATCAATCGGACCACCCGTTTCTGCAGAGTCAAGAGTTCAGATATTTTAGTGTTCCTGGCCAGAGGTCCATGTTACAAGACTCATATCTTCAATTGACGAGAAGATCTTTTGCTGTCACGGCGACCTGAGTTCTGACCTCCAGTCTACGGAACAGATCCGGTGCATCATGCGGGCCACGGACGTGCCCGACCAGGCTGCTCTGCGACTCGCTGTTGTCCGACCCCGACAAGGACACCACCGGCTGGACGAGAAACGGAAGACACGCTGATGTGCTCTTTCCAGATCCTGAAGCCGGCAGACAAGCGCAACCTGGTGTATGGGCAGACCAACGACAAGCGTCCCGTCACGCCGCCCAGAGGCGTCACCAACAAAGACAATGAAGACTGAAGGGTCCTATGGATCAGTCCCCCCCGGCCTCCGTCCTCACCCGCCGCCCAACTTCATATAACTCCTCTCATTTGTATTAGCGTCTTGCAATAATTTATCGTAAAGAATAAATACAGTTAGCTTCTTTTTTTTTCTCAATTTAACATGTATGAAAACTTAGACCAAGCCGTATTTAGTTTTGATAATTTAACTGCATCTCTCTATATGGTCTATAAATAATGTGTAATGATAGCCTGTCCAAAAAAATAACGTCATAGATGTAATAAAGGAATAATATAAGAATAGGAAGTAAGATTTGTACAGCGCCCTTTAGGTGATTTACACAAAAACGGCGCTATAAAAATCATGCAATTATTATTATTCAAGACCCAGGTTAACTCTTTCCTGTTCTCAAATGGACCATCCACACAGTTTTCTAAAAGATGACATTTTTTTAAATACCCAAAGATATTTGTAGCTGTTTATTTTATGAGAAATCTATTTGACCGCCGACAGCTGTGGAAAATACTGTCATTTTAAACATTATGTAATTTCTTCTAAAGATTGGTATTCACTTTGTGTCGTCATTATTAATAATTGAATTAAAGATTACTTTGTAATCACCATTTTATTAATACATACTAGATAATAATAATGTGAAGTATGGACAAATGATAAACATGAGAACTGGAGAATAGACAAATTATAAACTTAAACGAAATTTGATTAAAATGGTGTTTTATATTAATTTATAACGATTGCACCCCTTTTAACATAGGAAAGACTTCAAGAAATTCTCAAGGGAAACTCAATTTTTTTTATTCAAAGTATTGACCATCGGATTCTATACATTTTGCCCATCTTTGAGGCAAATCATGGATACCATTCCAAAAAAAAATTCTCTTTCGAGGCAAACCTTTCTACGAGCCATTTTTCGACTTTTTCAAAATTGGCGAAGCGCTGCTCTGTGAGTGAGTGTCCCATCGATGCGAAAAGGTGATAGTCGGACGGGGCAAGGTCTGGATAGTACGGCAGGTGCAATAATATTTCCAAATTCAATGCTCTGAGAGTGTTCTTCACTACTTTAGCTGTATGAGGCGGTTTGGCAGTTTTTTCGATTTGTCTCTCGTTCATTTGGTGTGATACGCATTTTCCATACTTTTGGATCTTTTTCATGGCTTTTAAACGTTGGCAAATTGCTCCTCGGGTCACATTAAGTGTTTGGGCCAATTGTTGTTGGGATTGGGTTGGGTCTTCATCCAATAACGCCTGCAATTCCTCGTCTTTGAACTTTTTCGTTGCACCAGGATGTTCATTGTCTGTTAAATCTAAATCTCCACTTTTAAATTGACGAAACCATGTCTCACATGTTCTTATCACTGGAGCATGTTCACCATAAGTTTCTACCAGCAACCGATGAGCTTCAACTGTTTTTTTCTTTTGATGAAGTAAGAAAAGCAACGAATGCCGCAAATGCGATTTACTTGGAACGAAACTCGACATATTCACTGAGGTAACCAACTATGACGATATTATTTTAGCAGAATGTAACTTTTGTATTTTTGAAGGTTAATGTTCATAGAAAAATATGACATAGATGCCAAATCATAGAAATGTATACATATCTCTAGCAACATCTATGAGTAAAACCGGCAAACTTCAACTAACACCCCTGGTACTGTTAATAATCTAATATTTGAAATAGTTATCTGTTGGATTTATTTTCATATTAACATTAGTGGCAGCCTCCATGATAGAGGGGCAAGGCTCTCGATTACGAATCCGAAGGTCGCTGGTTCAAATCCCGGGGTGCGCAAGTAAATTTTATTTCATTAATTTGTGCTGTTTCACAATTAATTCATTTAAAAATAATATACAGTATATTTGCACACGTTCCAGAATGGAAGATACTCTCAGTATCGCCCTGGTGAAAGACCACCATTCAGAATTGAAACGTTGCTTGAAATGGCTTTTAGCCGTGTTTGGTGACCAGATCTGAATAGCCAGGTATTTCCCCACCTTCCTCTCCCTCTTCTCCTTCCCCTCCTCAATGCCTTCAGCCTCACAACATTCCCCAATTGGGGATGCCAGTCTCACTGTCTCCAGACGGTTGGGAGCAGTTGGAACTCTTGTGCGATATTCATAAAAAAAAACAAAATAGTAGTAATAAAAATGATTTCTTTTTTTAATTTCTAGTACTGATTTGTCATTCAATTCAAATTTCTTATTAACATTTTTAATTAATTACTTACCTACGTTTACGTTTATAATTTGTCCATTCTTATATTATTGTGTTCTATTTTTATCGTTTGTCTATACTTGATATAATTATTTTTTGGTATTCTGTATGTCCAGATGAGGAAGGCTTCACTTTCGAAACATGTTGATATGTATGTATTATGAAAGTGGTGATTACGAAGTATTTTTTAATTAATTTATTAAACGTAATGAATTAGGAAGATTTTTTTAAGAAATTCACAACACAAAGATCAATGATAATTAAATTTCTGCGTTTTCTGTTAAACATGATAATAAAAAACTTGATTCAACGAATCCCAACAGCTTTTAAATCTCACACGAAAATAAAAATAATAAAAAATCTAGACAGATATTGTTTCTCGGCATTTTCTTGGATGGAGCTCCTTTGAAATCATTTGATAGCATTTCTTAAACTTCATTAGAAAATTTCTTAAATAAACAGAGAGCATTTCATTTATGAAATAAAAGCTGCAAGACGTCGGCAGTCTGTCCACTTACACCATAATATCTGGCTTCAAAAGATCTGGCTTCTAAGAAAGCTCTCGACTTACGGAGCTTTTGGGAACTGAGGAATTGGACGATGGCCAATCGTAGGTCGGAAGGATTGGACGTGCTGATAACTCAAAACACCTGCGACAAAATAGCCTGAAGGAACTACCTAAATAAAAACTATAACCTTCCCAGCGATGTGGTCTACGAATTTCACTTGACAATTTTGTAGTTTGGATTATCAATCAACGCAGAAATCAATAAATTTGGACTAATTTTGGCACCTTACAAGTGCTACCGCATCTCTATCGAATTGACAGAAATTTACCTGATGTTCCAGCTATATTTACACCTCGCTCAGAGCGGAAGATACTCTTAGAATCGCCGTGGTGAAAAACCACTTTTCAGAATAGCTAAATTACATTCTTTTTTGACATCAAACCAGCATTCTACACAGACAATAGTAAAGGTAATTTTTTAATTAATGGTAAAGATAAAGAAGATATTTTAGGCAACTCGGGTATTTATTCACTTCAATGTAACGACCGCTCCCCGTTTTATGTAGGCAAAACGTCGCGAAATGTTAATATCCGGGTAAAAAAACACTGAAGATATCGTAATAATAATGGGTTCTCGGAATTTGCCAACCACCTCTTAGAAACAGACCACACATTCAATAAAAATACAGGCACTAGTTTACTGCATAAAAATGGAATAGGCATTAGAGTAGATAACTTAGAAGCTCTAGAAATAAGGAAAGCTAAAAACACTAATAGTAGACTAATTAATAATCAAATAAATTTAAATAAAAGCCCAATCCTTAAAATATTTTAAATGTTTTATTAATCTATAACACATGTGTATCTTAGTTCATAGTTTAGTATTACACTGCCCTGAAGAAACTAAGGTAGTAGCAAAACCCGGTCGGCCAAAGTATGTACCAAATAAAAGTGATCTAAACAAAGCTATTGTTTTATTTTTTAAATGTAAGTACATTGTCTAATTTCAAGTGTATTCTACAAAGGGTACCATGACAATTTAAATCACGTATGAATCGGCACACTTCTTAAAAGTGATCTATCATTATAAGTAGTATTTTTTTTTCTAAAAGCTAGCCTGAAAAACTAGTCTCACCGAACATATTTAACCTTTTTTAAATTTTATACATTTCTTAGATGTACTCGTATATACTTATTTTATTTTCACATGAAGCGGTAACTTGGTGATGTGACATATACTTTTGCCGACCCCGTTTCTCTACTACCGTAGCTTCTTCAGGGCAGTATACTACTAAACTATGAACTAAGACACGCATGTGTTATAGATTGATAAAAAGGGGAGAATGAAGGGAGGGGAGCAGGTACCGGACCGGTAAGGGCGTGTACTATGTTTATTGGAAATATTTTAAGAATCTGACTTTTAATTAATTATTTTTTAAATTTATCAAATAAAAGTGATTATTGTTTTATTTTTTAAAGATATATACGAATACATTTTTTTTTCTTTTTTAAAAAGGCTTAATTAGGTTTGAATAGATTTTTTCTGGCTATTTTTTTTCGAACTTATGGTCTTTTTATAAAAGTGTGCCGATTCATATGTGTGTTGAATTATCCGGTCACCTTTAAAAAGGTATTCGCATGCACATATGCGTTGTAATATTTTTCTTGATTTATTCTCTTAAGTCCCCAGGGTTCTAGGTTCTTTTTCAATAATTTTTTGTTGGCTTTTTTGGCAAAACTTTCTTTTGTCTGAGGCGATTTTGTCCCGGCCATTTTGTCTGTCACTCGCTGTGCTTTGCAGTGGCCCAGTCTCCAGTAGCTGTAGCTGTAGCTCGGGGCGGTCTGGAGGTATTTGAATTGAAATTATAGTTAAGTGATAGACTGCAGCCGGAAGCTTAATGGAACGCGCAGAGTGGACGGCTTTGTAGCCGAGGTCCCTGCAAAACGAATTTTAGAAAGGCTTTGATGGAGCGTCAACTAGATTGCCCTTTGCTGAGGGAATTAAATCAGCTGAACTGAAAGAAAGCTTAGATACAATGGGTTAATGATAGAAGGACCAGTTTTCTTCATAATTTACATGAACTATATAATTAAAATCATAAAACTTTGCAAAATCATACTATTTTCAGACGATACAATAATTCAAATTTCGTATGAAGAGTACACAGACGCAATAAATAAAATAACTGAAAACCTGCATTTTTAATTTTATTTTTTTAATTAATGATAATCAAATTTAATAAT